>PVLC010004061.1:0-56393 GCA_004027655.1 Graphiurus murinus
ATCCCAGCATTCGGGAGGCTGAGACCGGAGGATCCGGGTTCGCGGCCAGCCTCAGCTACCTAGTGAGGCACTCCGCAACTTAGTGAGACTCGGTTTCAAAATAAAGAATAAAAAATGGGGCTGGGGGTATAGCTCGGAGGTAGAATGCCCCTGAGTTCAATCCCCAGTACCGCCAAAAAAAAAAAAAAAAAGAAAAAAGTTCAAGTAACTGGCAATTTATTAAACATTAAAAATCTTTTCAAAATAATATATAAATTTAAAGAAATTCTAAATAGAATGCAACAGAATTTTTGCATGGAATAGAATAATTATTTGAAAGATCATATGAAAGAAGAAATATGCAGGGATTGGTAGTAATTTTTTAAAAGAAAAGTACTTATAAAATCATATATAATTAGATATGAAAACCTCGTATAAATTAATATAATCAAAAAATTTATGATATAGATAACTACTTAAGTGGAATAGTCTAAAGCCCAGGCACAAATCTGGAAGACTTTGTGAGTCAGGGACTAAAGAAAATTGTTTCAGGAGGCAGAATATTAGGTATATATTTCATTGTGTACTTTGCTTGAAAAGATAGATTACCTGAGGTAAGGAGCTATACCAATTATTGGGCTGTGGCTAATAATCAGAAACAAGAAAGAAATAAGATTAAAGGCTTATGACTAAGAACAGTAGGGAGGAAATACTTAAAAAGAAACCTCCACAATGGAGTAATCATTAATAAACTGATAGATATATTTACCTACTCTGGATGTAGGTGAGTATCCTTTTCAGTGTCCTAGTGCTTGCTCAGTGGGCTCCCTAACAAGGAGGGTGGTCACAGTGGCAGGGACACAGAATATGCATGAGCAAAAAGTCATAGAATTGCCTTTGTTAAGACTGATCTTTCTATCACCTCTGTTGCACGGTTTTTTAAAAAGTGACAACTACGTCTAGTCTCTCAGCATGCTGTCATGTTTCATCAAAATCAACCTGCTAGATGATGGCAGCCTGACTACAATATACCCCCTTCTGTAATGAAGAATCAATAAGACATCCTCATGGAAATAGATACTCATGCTTTGAACTTTCTTTCCTTACTCATTGTGCTTCTATAGGAACCACCATCTGTACACTTGATAAATGTCTACTGTACCAGCATTTTGTCCCATGCAAGACTATTTTTATCAAACAAACGGCAAAAGACAGAGGCAAAGGACAAATGTCTGTGGAATTTACTGGTTGTATCACTCATAAAACAGTGGGAATGCCTAGTAAGGACCCAACAATGTACCCAGGTAGAAGACAATGTATCAACAGATGACAGCTGCTCTTAACATCTCTTAGTTACTACTCACTCTATATTTTAGCATGGTTACATGCTGGATAGAGACTCCCAAGAGAGATTTATTCAAGACTATTTCAGAGACCATATCTGTATTCTTCATTGTAATCCTAACCATAAGAATACTGTAAGTAAAAGGAAATAATATTTGAATATATAATATGTGCTAGGCATACTATTGGGTTAATTTTCAGATGAGGAAATGGGCTCATGGAAGTTAAACAGTCTGTCCTTGATTAAAGACTGGAATCTGTGTGTGTGTTTTACTCTGAAGTCCGTGATTTTCTAATTTGCAATGTTGTAAGAATGTTAAATAATCCCTTTGCTAAAGAAATTTAACACAAGTTAAAATATACTGAAGTATAAAGAATTTGTGTCTACTTCAAAGAATGTGTAGTGTCTCTCAGAGAGAAAATTGCATTGTAGAAGGATGTTGAGAACATTTATAGGTAAATACATTTGTTATTTATTCATCTGATTATTTGCCATATGTTTTCTCTAAATGTAAATGCCATGAAAATAAGAATACACTGTTATAGCCTCAGTTCCTCAAAAAGTACATGGAAGTTGTCAAATAAATAAATACTATAAATATCT
Source organism: Graphiurus murinus (assembly GCA_004027655.1). Classification (NCBI taxonomy): domain Eukaryota; kingdom Metazoa; phylum Chordata; class Mammalia; order Rodentia; family Gliridae; genus Graphiurus; species Graphiurus murinus. The sequence goes on from PVLC010004061.1 coordinate 1,928, forward strand.
ATTATATGAAGTAATTAATTAATAATAAACACAACCCTATTCATGTCTATTCAACATCCTCCTATCATTTCAAAGATCCCATCTTTCTGTAAATTGAGGTTCATGGAGTAACTGTCTAAGGGACTTTTTAGGGTTCAATAGACCAAGTTCATCTTTCAGATTCTAGATACTGTTAAATGACTTCCCGTTTTGAGTAATGACCATATCTGGATATTTAGAAAAATGAATCTCAGATAAATAGAAACATTGAATATTAGAAAATTGGTCTTTGTACTGGCTGTTTCTGGTAAGCTGTGAGATCTAGAGCAGCCAATTCAACGAGCTGCATTTTGTTTTTCCTCATCTGTAGAGTGAGTCAGTTCAGGAAATTGATCTCTAGACCACCTTTGTAATCTTGACTTCAAAGACTCGAAGAAGTACATTCTTGATCGCCTTTTTTTGTTTGTTTGTTTTCAGAAGAGTGAGCTATTTTCATTTAGCCTGTAATTTATCAAAGAAAAAAAAAAACCTTTAAAAATAGAACATATTAGCCGGGTGTGGTGACGCACACTTATAATCTCTGTACTTGGGAGGCTGAAACAGGAGGATGGCAGGTTCAAAGCCAGCCACGAAAATTTAGTGAGACCCTCCACAACTTAGTGAGACCCCAATAAGAAATAAAATTGGGCTGGGGGTGTAGCTCAGAGGTACAATGCCCTTATATTCAAGCCCAGTGCCCCCCCCACATATTTATGGCATAAAACAATAAACTTAAATATCACTATAAAATATAAAAGTAGAAAATATAGTAGTGGAGAATAGTATAAAACATGCCATAAATTGAATTGTATTGACTAAGCTAACTTTCCTTTTTGTCTGATTATATATTTTATGTGCAGATTATATAGTTTCCAAAAAAATTACTCCATAAGATAACTGCTTGGAGATACTCAATTTTACCTTAAGGATAAATTAATAGCATTTATCACATAGTTTTACATAATAGAGAATCAGATAGTACATCCACTTCTATAGACAAAGGTTAATTATTGTTGTTAAGTTGCTAAATAAATAGCATTTAAGGGTCCACAGTACTCTGCTTTCTTAAACTAATTAAAAATACATAAGAGATATTTTGTTTTCACTGACTTTATGAAAATCCCTGATTAACATGCCAGACGCCAGGGCTCCTCAGGCCTGACAAGGGCTCCCTAGAGTTAATGTCCTTCTGGCAGTCGTTGCCATAGAACTGAAACAGATTGTGCAAGGCTGCATAGTCATATGATTCCACTCATACCAAGGAATTCCTGCTACAAGAAAAACAACTGTCTTAAAAAATAAAAAAGTATAGAATAATGAAAATCTAGATAATGACAAGTTTTAAATGCAGGCCAGTGTGATGGTACCCCTTGACATTCTAGTTCTAAAGCCTCTATCTCCATTCTTTGTCCTACATTTTATTGTCTTGGAACAAAATAGCTCTACTGCAGTCAAGCTAAACAGTGCTCTTGTTGGTGCAGGTTGCTTTTGCAAATATTAATAAGTAAAAATGGAAGATAAGGAAAATTCAATTGTTGGGTAGTTTTGCTTTTTAACTAAAATTATATATCCCTTTAGGTGACATATTCACTAATTAAGGTTATCAAAAACAATCACAGACAGAGCCAGCCACTGAAACAACATGTGCTATCTATGCACGGTGTGTTAAAGCAACCCATTACAATGTACCACTTGGGATTAAAATGGTCAACTTTGGAAGATACTGTTAATTCCTTCCCAGAATCTATTCTCCCCTTATTCTTTGTTATAGAAACATGATTTCAATTAAGAGAATAATGTGCCATCCTAGTGACAGATGATGACAATCAATCATGACCATACTTTCCTTGATTTCCCAACCTCCTTTGGAGCTAAAGTTACTAAAGAGCTTCATCTGGCCAAAAAGATTTAAGGAGAAGTTTGCTGAAGAAGTTTCTCAGAATGATTTTTCTTTCCCAATAATGTACCTAATACAACTCTTTTTTCTACAGCCATTATCCTGCATTATTTGTTTGTTTAAAAGCAAGAAAACATGGAATTTCCCAAAGAGCTACAAAGACACTGTTCTTTACAACTTAGTAGTCCTTGAACCAATTGCTGCCACTCTTCATCACAGTATCTTGTTATATAAAAAATAAATGATCCAGCAATACCACTTCGGAGTATTTACCCCAAAAAATGGAAACCAAACTATCAGACCGATGTATGTGTATCTATGTTTATAGCTGCACAATTCACAATTGCCTCCTCCTATCTTCCTCAGCTATACTACTGGTCACACTTCTATTTTATCTAAAGTTCACTTTATTTTCTATTTTCTCTGAAGCTTCCACAGATGAGATAAAATATTTGACCCTTAACATTACAACCTCAACTTTCTGAGACTGCTTGATCACTTAGCATAATATTCTCTAGTTCCATCCATTTTCCTGAAAATGACATAATTTTGTTGTTCTTTATAACCGACTAAAATTCTATTATATATATATATATATATATATATATATATATATATATATATATATGCCACATTTTTATTTTTCTTTTATCTGTTGACAGACACCTCAGCTGGTTTCCTAATTTGGCTATTGTGAATTGTGCTGCTATAAACATGATATGCATGTGTCACTATAATATCCTGACTTGAATTCTTTTGGAAAGAGTTGCACTACTTACAACCAAATACCTTCCTAGTTCATATGCCAGCTGTTTAGAATTGAATCTCCTTTTAGTTATTCTTGTTAATAAAGCAGCATTTCATGCCTGAATTGGCAATTTACCCAATTTTATTTCTGGCAGTTTAATCCATTTAGCATCAGATTATTGTTCTTATACCTCAAACTTCATCAATTCCTGTCCTGTTCAAATCTTTCAGTGACTCCCCAATCCTGTTAGAATAAAGTTCAAAAGCCTCATCCTAACTTATATACTGGATTCAATATATCTCCAGCTTCATTAACTCATTTATTAATTTAAACATTATTTATTCACTACACATTTATTAAAGGTCTGGTATACAGAGAGCTAGCAAAGTCCTACCTCTATGTTATTTCCTTTTCATCACAATTTTCTCTTGAATAGCCACCAGTATGGAACTTTTTAGTATGAATCCCATGATAGAAGCTGTAACCAACCAGCTTCTCAGCTCTGGTCTTAACTCCTGTGTAGAAAATAATATAAAATAAATTTCTGTTCTCCTATATTATGTAACTAAAAATAATTTTTTAAAATATTCTTATTTTATAAATATTTCTGTTACATATAAAGATACTTATGTTTAACTTGTGACTCATTAAAATTAAACAAGTGAAGCTGGCATGGTGGTGAATGTCTGTAACTCCAGTACTTGGGAGGGTGAAATAGGGGGATTGCAGGTTTGAGGACAGCCTCAGTAACATATTGAGACTCTCAGAAACCTAGTGAGACCCTTTTTCAAAACAAAAAATAAAAAGGACCAGTAGTATAGCTCAGAGGTAGAATGCCCTTAGGTTCAATTCCTGGTAGCATAAATAAATAAATAAACAAACATGAGTGAGTATCAAGGGTCATTCTCCAAACTTTAATTCTTAGGCTTTCTACTCAGTTCTTCATTTTCCTCTGAGAAACCAATCAGTTTCATGTAGAATTATTCAGTTATTCATTCAGTTAATTATAAACATAAGTTACCAAACTTTGCCAGTAAATATAGATGCTTTTAGAGCTGACATTAGTAAAATGCAAGGACAAAAGTGTAAACCTGCCACTACCAACACATTCAGTTAGAATAAACAATTCCAAACGCATTTTGATATTAATTGAAGCAAAAAATGTTGCCATTAATCGAATTAAATAATTCACAGAAATGAAAATTGGTAATGCCTCAGCTAACATTAAGCAAACACAAAATGATAACACACATCTAAAACACTTTATCATATAAGATAAAATAAAGTAGCCCAAACTTGACATTAACACATATGTTTTCAGAAGTTTAAAAATAACTACTCCATCTACATTCTTGCACTTCGGATGAGGCACCCTGGTAACGCACTATGACTTGAAGATTATTTTTTCACAAAATTTATACAGAAATCTTTCAAAAATAGATTTTTCATGCAAGAAACAAGTGTATACTCATGTCTTCGTCAGTTAGACTGCTGTGACTAATACACCATAGATGGGGTACTGAAACAACAAATATAGTTTGGAGCCTGCAAAGACCAAGGTCAGGACACTGGCAGATAGTGTTTGATGAGGGTACAGTTCCTGACTTGCAGATTGCTGCCTTTCCTACAATGCTTCCATGAAGGAAAGCAGATGGAGAGCTAGCTTTCTTTCTTTTGTCTTATGAACATTTATCCCATAATAATCCCCATACTCCTAATCTAAGTATCTCCCAAAGGTCCCATCTCCTAATACCATCCTATTGGAGGATAGGATTTCATCATATACATTTTATGGTAGACATAAACATAATAATCATACATATGTATAGAAAAAAATTAAAATCCAAGCTGTCTTATAGAAACACAGAGTATAAGGCAAATATGTATTAAAACTCATTTTGCATACAGAAGGATAAACCCCACTTTTGTTTAGGGGCTTTATCCTTGAACAAATGCACATTGAGCATCCACCACAAGATCTATAAAAATCACAATGTCTTATATGTGCATAGCATTTTACAGTTGTGAAACCTTTATTTGTACTTGCTTTCTCATTTTATCTTCATGTCAAATCTGTCAACAGAAATATGTTGATTTTTATTAGAATATATTCTCCAAACATTTTAACAAGAAGTCCAATTGTACTGGAAAAAAACAATCAGTATCCCTATGTTATGGACTGAAGTCTTTGGTATTTTTATTTAGTAGCTTTGTATAAAATAAAATCAGTAATTGGATGGAGTCAAGCAGACCCACATTTGAATTCTGGCTGTAAAGTGTTTTAGTTGCATAGTGTCACCTGACTTCTCCAAGAAAAAAGAAGCTTTTCAAGATTCAATGACATTGTTGACAACACTAAATGGATTGTCATATTTAAAGTGCTCAGCACAGGCCTACAATATAGCAGGCACCCAGTATACTCCCATGAAATTCTCTTTCATTTCATCTACTTTTCTTTTATTAAACACAACTGAATTTAAGACAAAGGAAAGCTGAAAAAATAAAATACGTATTTTATACCTTATGGAAAAATGGCATTCTATATAAGTTTTCCTGAGTTTATCCTAATAATAGACTTAACTGACTTAAAATGTATTGTGCTGCTCCCCTGGCCTAATTTGTCAAATCAAAGGGCAAAATTGAACAATTTGCAGGTATTCAGGGCTTTCTACTACTATATAGCAAAATATCCCCCAAACTTAGCAACTTAAATTAACAGATATATATTATCAAACAATTTATGGGGTCATAAATTCTGGAAGGGCTTAGCTTACAAGTTCTGCCTTAGTATCTCTCTTTTGAGCTCACAGTTGGCCAGGGTTGCAGTAATTTGAAGGGCTCAAAAACCCACTTCCAAGTTTTCTGAAAGAACTACTGATGGGGGCTCAATTCTTCACCACATGAGCCCCTCCTAAAAGCCATTAACACAACATGAAGACTTTCTCTAGAGCAAGTAATTCAAGAAAGAGATCCCAAGACAAATGCTGTAATCTTCTACAACCTACTCTTGGAAGCAGCATATCAACAATTCTGCCATTTGTTAATGATCACACAGAAGACCCTGGCACAACGTGGGAGGGGACCACAGGGAGGTGTAAATATGACTACACTAGAGAAATCTCAGGAGTATCTAGACATAAACAGACATCAGACAGCATAAGGAGTTTGTTCAAATATTTATTTGTTTATAAAGTTTGAGAGGCATGGTGTTAAATTAGCTATTTGTGATATTCTCTTTGACTGCCACAGTGAAGCTTTTAGATATCTCTTGAGGGTTTTTTGTTGTTGTTGTTGGGTTTTGTTTTTTTTTTTTGCATTATAATCTTAGGTGAATATAAAATCTGTGCCTCTAAAATTTCCTTCATGTTCAGCACACCTTGTCTTGGTCACTGGGACAAGTAGAGAACAGTTTCACAAGATATATAATGATGGCAATTGCTTGGTATCTAGCCTCCAACATGGTGCCAAATTATCTGAAATATTTAATCAAACTCCTCATACTGTCTCATGTCTGTTTAAATCTAGGTATTCTTGGGAGGTCTCAGTTTAGTTATATTTATATTCTAAAAGAAGCAGCCTTTCCCTTCCTACATTTTAAGGTCTCTGAGTTTTACCTCAGTAGTACCAAGAGATTTCCAAAACAATTCATGGAATTTTCATTTTAATGACTTAATTTTGACAGAACTCTACTTGATAATTTAAATAATATTATATTTGTATCCTGGCAAAATAATTGAGACTAGTATGCACACAGAGTAATTGGCATATAATAGGTATTGTAAATATTTGTTAATCAAATACACTTTTTTACTACTTCTTACAAAGAAGACAAAAGAAAATATTACAATATATTTGCCTAATATTGAAAAGGTCAGAGGATCTAATGAAAGCTAGAAATCTATAAACATGCACATAATTTTAACAGAAGCACATATTAGAGGAGCAAACTATTTCTGCAAGAGTAGAAACTTGAATTTCCAAATAACTATAATTTGAAGAATAAATGAAAGTATTTTTGCATCTTTTCTAAAGGTCAGTTAGCATTTATAACAACAACAAAATCCCTTGTATTTATTATAGTATATACATCTGGTTTCAATGAAAACTATAACTCAAAACCTAAAATTAGGATAATTTAAAAACACTTCAAACATGTTATGAACTTCCTCTTTTTTAGTCTTGTCTCATAGGTACTTCTTTATTATAATTTATAATTCATGATTCTGGCAAGAAAATGTGAAGCCAACTTTGAGAATCATTTTAAAGGCAATTTAAACTGAAACATCATTCAAAGACATGATTGAGAAATTTAAATATTCATAAATTTTATCTATGCCTTATTATTTTAAGTTATAAAAACTTACACTTTAATAATAATCTGAACTATTCAAACAATGAATAAAAACCTAAGAGGACGGTCAACAGATTTTTGGAAATATTACTTTGTAATCTTATTGTATTAAATATAATGAAATAGAGGAAAGTTTAAGAGTAATGTTGGTAGATGATGGTTAAACAGCCCTCCCAACTGTAGGACACGTATTTAAAATTTTTAACACTATCCTTAGATTATAATTGCTAGAAACAATTTAAATTACCAGAACAAATAACTTTCTCAAGTTTTATTACAGTATATTTCTAAGGCAAAAGCCTGAGTTCTTGAAGTTGAATCATTCATTTTCTCTGCTTTCCCTTTGATTTATTTATCTTCTAGCAGGTACTACTATCTATCCTATTTTTTATGAATTGTTTCATTGGTACAGTGACTGTCACTAGATATTAATTCCATAGAGAGTTCCAAGCCAATACTAAGTGTTTTATAAATATTTACTGAATTAATAAATGAATGGCCATCATGTGTCATAAACTAGGTGCTAAGAATGCAGTAATAAAATGCAGAGCTTATCCCTCTCACTATAGAGCCTATGGTTACCCAAAGATATAGATAGATAAACAAACAATCCTAAGAGCAATATCAGAAACAATGCAAGAGAAGAGAATAAAGCAGCAGTAACTAATTCTAAAGTTGAAGGAACACTTTCTGGAACTGAAACTCAGACTTAAAAGATGCTGGGAGATTATCTAAGGTTTTTGAGAGGTAGGCAGAAAGGAGAGAAAGCTATTTAGCATAAGGGCAACTTTGCCCAGAGAGGAAAGAGTGGCCTGAAATAAATTCTATACAATTCTATTTTGGAGTTAAAAGTGAGAGCAGGAAAGTATCATGATGTTAAGATATTTTCAAAAGATGTTTTCAGCACCAAGTAACAGAAAAATGACCTATAAATTATGACCTGGCTGGGCAAATTCTCAAAGGAGGACCCAGGTTATTCTTTCCTTTCTTATCGCCAACTCATTGCTACTGACTTCCTTTCTGACACCCAATCTCCACACTGATACTTTTAAAATGATTGTCATCAGCTTCTAGACTTACTGATTTCTCTTTGTACCAAGGAAAGAAAAGAATGGAAGGGGATTCCTATTTAAAACAACAATCTCAATATTCACTTTGATCGACTCAAATCAAATCCCATAAAAAGCCAGGTGTTGTTGGGCATGCCTGTATTAGCAGTACTTGGGAGGCTGAGACAGAAGGATCACAGGTTATAGGCCAGCCTCAGCAACATGGCAAGACTCTCAGCAACCTAGTAGTAGCGAGACTCTCAGCAACCTAGTGAGACCTTATTTCAAAATGAAAAATAAAAAAGGAATGGGGGTATAGGTCAGAGCTAGAATGTCCCTAAGTTCAATCCCCAGTACAAAAAGAAAGAAAGGAAGGAAGAAAGAAAAGGAAAAAGAAATATTATGAAAATTAGGTATTAGAATGGCCTAGTCTAGGGTTCCTGCTCAATCCCTGAAGCCTAGATGGAATTAGCTTCCTTGAAACTATAGGGAGCCAATAGAAACTAAGAAATCTTAGCCATGGGAACAGAAAAAAATAAATGCATGAAAAAATGGCCTGTTTTATTTGCTAGATAATTTTTGAGTATATCATAAAAACAATAAAGAGCTACTGAATGGACCAAAGGAAGAATACAATTAGATTATCATATTAGAAATATGAGTTTTTCTGAACTGTGAAGAAAAGAGTGGAACGAATCAAGATTGAAAACAAAGAAATAAGTTAAAAGGCTACTGTAAGATGCCAGGAGCAGAGAAACTAAAAAGATTCAGGGATATTTAATGATTATGGTTAGAACAGACAGGCATTGGCAAAGATTTGTGTTAAGGAAGTAAACAGCTGAAGAATTCTCATTTTGATTCAGGGACTCATGAAATAAAAGTTAGTATTATAGAGAAAGACTGAGTAGAAGTTCCTAAAACTGACCCCTCCTTGCCACACACTCCTGAAACTGCCAAGATAGGAAAATGATCCATCAAATGGTGGGCATGATGGCCTAACCATCACCCAGTGACTCCTTTGGAGGAATATTTACTTCCTGTTTCAATTGCTTTAGGTTGCATGGATGCTGGGAATCAAACCCAGAGCTTTGTGCATGTTAAACAGACACTTTTCTCCTGAACTACATACCCAGTCCCTATCTATATGTTGACTTTATATTGTATTGTATCCATAGTACCTAGCATATGGGTGAACTTGACAAATATTTATTAAAGGTTTCTGGAGTTTGACAAGTCTGCAGGTCATGACCTTGAACTTGTTTCATTTTTCAACATCTCCTCATCCTCATTTCAGGAGATGTTAAAGACGGTACATAACTCTGTAATGATATAAAGGTGTAAAATTAGATATAACATTTAGTAATTATTAATAAAGGACCTATTTCTTTTCTGTGGCTAAGTTGTTGTTCCATAATTGCTAAATCTTAATGTGTTTTTTCTCCTAGCCAAAGGTTAGGAGGAAAAAATGAATAAATGATGATAAAACATCCATGTCTTCCTCTAACAAGAAATATAAATTCATATCAGGGAGGGCGAGGGAGTGGGGTGGGAATTGGGGAAGGGGTTAAATGAGAAATGTGTGCATATATGCCTTTATCAGCTTGTACCTAACAAAGATGTATGATTACAATGCACCAATTATTATAAAAAATAAAAAGATATACTAAAAAAATATAAATTCATATCAAATACCACATGCTAGGATGGCATGAAAATGGAAGAATCAAGCATATCCTGATTTGGTAAATAAAGAAGTAAGCATTGGACTGAATATCATCAAGGTCAAATATTGGCACAGGCAAACAGAAAATGAAGTAAGACTGTGTGTGTGTTTGTGGTGTGTGGTACTGGGGATTGAACCCAGAAGCATTCTACCTCTGAGTTACACCTCAGTTCTGTTTTATTTTTTATTTCAAAACAGGGTCTCACTAAGTTGATGAGGCTGACCTTGAACCTGCAATCCTTCTGTCTCAGCCTCCCAAGTACTGGGATTACAGGTATGCACCATGCCCAGCTCAAGATCTTTTTAAAAAATCTCTCAAGATAGAAAATTTTGTAACACAGACATGCTAGCTACTTATACAAAAAGAAGTCTTTTTGCATAGGACAGTGTCTACCTGATACAAGACTTGGAAAAGGCAGACTGCACAGTAAGATCAGCAGCTGCAGTACAGAACTGATTCAGCAGCAGATGTGAGGCAAAAATCCTTGTTTCCAAATTTGCTAGAAGGATAAAACCTTTTTAAGGAGGAAGCTGAATCTAGGTTACACAAGAATAAAGTGAACACAGGGCATAGACAAACTGCACTGCATAATAAATCAATGAGAATCTCAGGGTGAAGAGAATGGAGAAGAAAGAGGAATAGAACAGGAAGTGGGAGAGAAGAAAGAAGCGAGGACAAGGGGAAATGTGGAAGAGAGGGGGCAAGAGGAGGAGAAAAACTGATAACCTGTTAACAAGATAATCATAGGAGAACTTTCTCATTGCCTGACAACTGAGGGAGAGGGGTGTAGAATGAGGAGCATTTAATATTTAATTCAAAACTACTTTTATTGGTAGAATAGTAAAGCTCTACACACACACAAGCATTTTCAGGGAAGTCTAATGCATTGAAATGTGATTATTTGGTTGCATGTAGGATAAGAAAAGGGGCAGGAAATATAATCTTCCCCACAATTACCTTTCCTAGTGATTCTTGGATAGAGTATTATCTCCTCAAGAAAGACAGGAGTTTCAGGTTCAGTGTGCCATGGTAGGTTCCCTTGGGATTAGGTTTTATACTAAACAAACTCAAAGTGAAATTATCTTTACATAATATTCATTCATGTATTCAATGAATACAATCAACAGAAAAACTGGAAGGTATAAGCAAGAATGTATAGATGAAGCAGTTGCAGAGTAGAACTGACCTGAGAGTGACTGACACTAACTGTATACACAATAGTAGGGGAATTTAATTACACCAATGGTGGGTGAATTTAAGTGGGGCAAGCCTGACATTTTTGTTACACTAGAGTATTTCTACAAAAAAATATACAAAGTTTTATGGCTATTGTGTACATCATCCACCAGGACTCTGTATTTTTAAGGGCATAGGACTAATCCAAGCTTTGATGTCCTATGTGTGATTTTTGAGTAAGGCATGAAACAGCCAATGCTCAGTTTCCTTGCTATAAATTGGGGGGCTTTGACAGGATAATCGCTCAAGTTCTCAGACCAAATAATTTGTTTTTATGACAATATATTATTTAATTTTTCTAAAGGGCAGCATTTCTTCTATAGTTGTGTTCTTGTTATTATTTTTGCAGCCATGTGCATGCCAGGAAAGTGTTCTATGGTGGTGGGTTTTTAAAGTATTTCTATTATGTCATTTCTTAAAATAGCACAAAATTGGATATAATATATGCCAGCTCACCAAAGCACCAAAGACCTTTTTTTTAAACTATGTAATTTTTTTTTCAAATAAAGAGCCCAAAACGACCTCTTGAAAACATGATTTTTGGCAATGTCTTTTGCTATCATTCATCTCATTAATAGGATTCATACACCTTATCAAATTTGAGTATTCTGTCAGAAAAGTAAGAAAATATATTTCTAATTACTACTGTAGGCCTCCATTTGATGTAGCCTCAATATTTCACTTTCAGGAAATATTGTTTTTCTTATTCCAAATGTGTGTGTATTATATGCATGTGTGTGTGTGTGTGTGTGTGTGTGTGTGCGTGTGTGTGTGTATTATATGCATATGTGTGCATGTATGTTACTAGGAGAAAGAATTGGTTTTGAGTATGATTCAAAACATAGGAAACTCATAAATTAAGTCTAAACATCCAAACAGTAAAAAATATTTTAGAGGAAAATAGCAAGAAATTATATAGAAAGAATGGCAAAGGCTACTGTAGTTGAATCATAGGAAGTATTGTTGTACGTTTCAAATAAAATAGTGTCTATGGAACATTTTGCACATGGAATTACTCAGTAGATTTTTCCACTCAATCCTCCCCATACATCTAAATATTCCAGTTTTACAGATGACAATAACTGAGGCCAAAATCAAAGAGATATATGACCCAGTTGATATTCTGATATCCTATCAATAGGAGTCCAAAGGCAGTACACTCTAACATATACATGTACTCTAACATCTACATTTACTACTGCCATACCCATAACTCACTGCACATGGCAACAAAGTTGACAACTAACTATTGAATCAGATATTAAAATATAGTATGAATTTTGAAGACATGCATTATTGAGTAACTAGAGTAACTAATTTTATCACTCCAATGAACAAGGGTGATCTAAAATTCTTTGTAGCAGATGGTGAATTTTAAAGACTCATGCCTTATTTCATGTACGGGAAGTAAGCACTTGGATAACAAAACCAGGAAAGGCATTAGACATATTCAATGAAGCAAGGCAAATCTATAACAGGCAGCAGTTGGAAGCGCAGTTGGGTTGGCATAGTATTCAAATAATAACAGGTAGGTGGCAATTCAGGTGGGTGATGCCTGCATAAAAGTAAGAACAGATGTCCTCACAGGCAAGCACAGAAACAAAAGCAGGAAGTCTGGTGAAAAGTCAAATAGTCCCAAGAGTTAAAATACAGAGAGTACAGTGAAACTCCAGCATAGTGCCATGTGCAACATTTTTTTAAAGTGAGGTATGGGATACGAAGTGACTGAAATGACAAAAGGAAGGCTGCTGCATGGGATGGAAGTCAACTGTCAATCACATTCTAATGAAATTTGTAGTATTTCAGCATACAGTATCTGGATGCTTTGCTGTGCTGACCACACACCCGGTGAAATTCTAAGTGCTTTGTTGGTGGTAACTCACTTAATCACTACCAACTCTAAATGTAATATTATCATTCTTTACACAGATGAAGAGACTGAAGTACAATGAGGTTTTAACTTGTCCAAAGTTAAACAGCCAGTAAAGGACAAAGCTAGAATAAAAAACCCATGCTCTCCCTGCCTGGAGCCTAGCCTCATAAGTGCTAGGGAAATCTGCTATGGCTGTAATGTCTGTATCCTCTACAGAATTCATGCTAAAACTTAACCGCAATGAAATGGTAGTAAGAGGAGAGGCCTTTGGGAACTGATGAGGGCTCTGTCCTCATGCATGAGATTAAAGACTTTAAAAAGGTCTGGAGAAGGCTAAGTAGGCCCTTACTTTGCTCTTCCATCTTCTACCATGAACGGACACATCATTCCCTCCTTCTGTCAGGAAATGATACAAAAATAGGATGCCCTCTTGGAAATAGAGATTGGGCCCTCACCAACCTGCCAGTAGTTTGATCTTGGACTTTCAACTTTCATAATGGTAAGAAATAAATTTCTGTTCCTTCTAAATTACCCAGTCTCAAGTTTTTCATTCTAGCAGCCGGAATGGACTAACATAAATACTATATCTATCAAATCAGCTGACAGTAGAGAACCTGGCAATAGGTAACAAGACTTTTGACATAAGGCTCAGATTTGAGGTTTGAGGTCAGAGCTTTGGCCTGTGGCACAGTAGATGTGACACGGCACCAGAACAGTGTCCAGTGTACAGCAAGTGCTCAGTAAATGTTAGCTATGAAAATAATAACTGTTGTTGTTGTTGTTGTTGTTCTAATAGGGAGAAGAAGAGACAGAAATTGTTGTGGTAGGAATTGTGTCTTTCTAAAATTCATTGGAAGTTTTAACCCCCATACCTTAGATGTGACTACAATTGGAGATAGAGTCTTAAAAGAAGTACCTAAGTTAAATAAGAAACGTAGGGTAGGTCACTCCTGACAGACATAGAAAAATCAGTCCTTAAATTCATTTGGAACAACAAAAAGCCCAGAATAGCTAAAGTAGTACTTAGCAACAAGAACCATGCAGGAGGAATCACATTACCTGACTTCAAACTCTAATACAAAGTCACAGTAATAAATACAACATGGTATTAACACAAAAACAGACACATAAACCAATGGAGCAGAATAGAAGATTCAGAAACAGACCCACGCACTTACAGCCAACTGATTTTTGACAAAGGAGCCAAAAATATACACTAGAAAAAAGATAGCCTATTCAACAAATGGTGTTGCCAAAACTGGTTAACCATATTCAGGAAAATGGAAATACACCTCACTTTCTCACTCTGCAAAAGAGTCAACTCAAGGTGGATCAAAGCCTGGAAGTCAGGCCAGAGACCTTGCAGCTACTTGAAGAGAGCATAGGACCAACACTTCAACACATAGGCACAGGCAAAAACTTTCTCAACAAGACCCCAAAAGCACAAGCAACTCAAAGGAAGATCAATGCATGGGATTGCATTAAACTGAAGAGCTTCTGTGCATCAAAGGAAACTATCAAGAACCTCAACAGAGAGCCCGCAGAGTGGGAGAAAATTTTTGCCAGCTACTCTTCTGATAGAGGTCTAATATCTAGAATATACAGAGAACTCAAGAAACTCACAGCTAAGAAAACAAATAACCCAATCAAAAAATGGGAAAAGGATCTAAATAGGCACTTCACAAAAGAAGAAATACAAATGGCCAATAAATGTATGAGGAAATGTTCCACATCATTAGCAATCAGAGAGATGCAAATCAAAACTACCTTGAGATTTCACCTAACTCCAATCAGAATGGCAATCATAAAAAACACAACAACAACAAATGCTAGCAAGGGTGTGGAGAAGTGGGAACCCTAGTATATTGTTGGTGGATTGCAAATTAGTGTAACCACTTTGGAAAATAGTATGGAGAATCCTCAAACAAATGGGAATGAACCTACTATATGATCCAGCAATACCACTTCTGGGTATCTACCCAAAAGAATGGAAACCAAACTATCAGACCGATGCATGTGTATCTATGTTTATAACTGCACAATTCACAATTGCCAAACTATGGAAACAGCCAAGATGTCCACTGACAGATGAATGGATTACAAAACTATGGGATATGTACACAATGGAATTTTACTCAGCCATAAAGAAAAACAAAATCATGTTACTTGCAGGGAAATGGACAACTGGAAAACATTATATTAAGTGAGATTAGCCAGTCACAAAGAGTAAAAAAGCTTATGTTCTCCCTAATATGCGGATGCTAGGGAGAAGATGGGGCATAAGAGGGACTCCAGATGAAAAAGGAGAAACCCTAGATAAGCAAAGAAGTTGACTTAACTGAAGGTGATGGATGGGGGTGAGGGGAACACCCTAATTCACATGATGTACTTTCACAAATATATCAAAGTCAATCACTAAATTGAACTTGAGAAGGGAGGGTGTGGGGTGGGAATTGGGGAAGGGGTTAAATGAGAAATGTGTGCATGTATGCTTTTATCAGCTTATACCTAACAAAGATGTATGATTACAATGCACCAATTAACAAAAAAAGAACCTTAGGGTGCTTAGGGTGTGTGCTAATCCAATATGACTGGTGTCTTTAATAAGGAGAAAAGATTAAAACACAGATATGTATAGAGAAAAGACCATGTGAACACATGGAAAAAAATACAGTCATTTGCAAGCAAAGGAGGAAAGTTTCAGAAGAAACTAACCCTGACAACACCATGATCACAGACTTCTAATCTCTGGCATTGTAATAAGATAAATTTCTGTGTTTAAGCTACCCAGTTTGTGGTACTTTGTTATAGTCACCTTAGAAAACAAAAACAAGAACAAAGAGATGGAAAACAACATTACTACAAGCTACAGTATAATAATGGTGTTAGATTTAATACAAAAGAGACTGGGGCAGAAGGATGGTCTCCAGAGAAGATCTCAATAGATCTGAGGCAAATATTAAAACATTACTAATTTCAAAGTTAGTTAGATATTAAATAATCTATTGCTCTAAAGTTTCTTAAATATTTTCTGTTAAGGAGAAAACTAGAGCTTGGGAAAGGGAAATATATGTCATTGGGAGAGTGTTAAACATGTGCAGATATAACTGAACAGTCAGAGAGTAAGGGCTACCTCATTCTTATGGCACATGCCAATATCAGATGCATAAAAGCAATCTTACATTTTAGCTCCTTCTAAATTAAACCTCAGTATATGTTAGGCCTAAACTAGGTCACTGCAGCTGCATTTTTCCTATAATCTTGCTGTTTCAGTAATGAATGCCTCAAAATAATGATAATTTTTTTCTAAAAATAATGTGGTCCAGAAATCTGTAAGTCATGTAGGACACTCATACTTGCTTAGAACTTGTTATCTACCAATCTGCTTTAAATAGACACTAATTTTTCTGCTATTCACTGAGAATTTTGGGTTTTTGTTTTTTGTTTTGGCAAATACTTATGTATCTGTAACAATAGCTATATCCAAAGGTGGATAATATACCTTGGCTCAGATTCTTGGAATTGTTCCAGAAGAATGACATCAACAACAGTACCTTTCTTTTGTGTTTTGACCACCACACACATGCCTTCTGAATTTAAAACAAAGGAATGCAAAAAGAAAGATCTGTTAGTGAGATCATTGCTTTCTAGTGTTCATTAATAATATACACAGGCGTACCTCATTTTATTGCACTTCGCTTTATTGTGCTTTGCTGATATCTCCTCTTTAAAAATTGAAGGTCTGTGACAATCCCTCACTGAGCAAGTCCAGCAGCACCATTTCTCCAACAGTATATGATTACTTCATGTCTCTGTGTCATATTTTGGTAATTCTCACACTTTCAGACATTTTCATTATTACTGTGGTGATCTATGATCACTGATCTTTGGTATTACTGTTATGATTATTTTGGAGCTCCTTATATGACCTGTGCACATGTAGGAAGATGTCAAACGCAATCCATAACATCTTGGGTGTTTTGATTACTCCCACCATTCACCAATTTCCCATTTCTTTCCTTGTCCTCTGGCCATCTTATTCCTGAGATGACAATATTGAAACTATGCCAAGTAACAATACTACAATGGCCTCCAAGTGTTCCAGGGAAAGAAAGAGCTGCACATCACTCACTGTAAGTCAAAAGCTAGAAATGAGTAAGCTTAATTAGGAAGGCATGTCAGAAGCTGAGATAGGCCAAAAGCTAGATCTCACACTGAACGGTTAGCTAGGCTGTGAATACAAAAATACAAGGTCTTGGGGGAATGCACTGTGAAAAGTAAGTGATACAGCATTGTTGCTGATTTGAGGAAAGGTTTAGTGGTTTGAATAGAGGATAAAACCAGCCACAACATTCCTAGAGGTCCCAACCCAATCCCAAACAAGGCTCAAATTTTCTTCAATTCTATGAAGGCTGAGAGAGGTAGGGAAGATTCAGAAGAAAAGCTTCAAGTTATCATAATTGGTTCATAAGGTTTAAGGAGAGAAGCTGTCTCCATTACATACAAGATGAAACAGTAAGTGTTGATATACAGGCTATATCATCTTACCCAGAATATCTAAGATCATTAATGAAGGTAGCTTCATTAAATAACAGATTTTCATTGTAGATGAACAACCTCCTATTGAAAGAGTTATCTAAGACTTTCATTGTTGGAGAGAAGTCAATTCCTGGCATCAAAGGACAGACTGATTCGCTTGTTAGAAGTTAGTACAGGTGGTGCTTTAAGTTGAAGCTAGTGTTCATTCTGAAAATCCTAGAGCCCTTAAGAATTATGCTAAATCTACTCTCCCTGCCCACTGTAAATGGAAAAGTGAAGACTCAGTGACAGTTCATCTTTTTACAAAATGGCTAATTGAATCTCACAATTCAATAAGCACCTTGTTGAGACTTGCTGCTCAGAAAAAAGAAAAAAAAAGATTCCTTTCAAAATATTACTGCTCACTGACAATATACCTGGTCACCCAAGAGCTCCAGTGGTGATGTACAATGAGATTAATATTGTTTCCATGCCTGCTAACACAACATCTCTTCTGTGGCCCATGAATCAAGGAATAATGTTTACTTTCTAGTCTTATTATTTAAGAAATACATTTAGTTCACTATGAGCCTATCATCTACAATTACAACACACCAATATTTTTTAAAAGAAATACATTTAGTCAGGCTATAGCTACCAGAGACAACAATCCCCCTGCTGGATCAGGACAAAGTATATTAAAAACCTTCTGGAAAGGATTCATCATTCTATATGCCATTAAGAACATTTGTGATTCATGAGAAGAGGCCAAAATATCAACATTAATCGAAGTTCAGAAGAAGCTGATTTCAACCCCCATAGATGACTTTGAGAGGTTTAAGACTTCAATAGAGGAAGTAACTGCAGATGTGGTAGAAATAGCAACAGAACTAGAATTAGAAGTAGAATTTAAAGATGTAACTGAAGTGCTACAAGTTCATGATAAAACTTTAGCAAGTAAATACTGGTTTCTTATGGGTGAGCAAATAAAATGGCTTCTTGAGGTGGAATCTACTCTTGATGAAAATGCTGTGAATATTGTTGAAATGACAAAAAGGGATTTAGAATGTTATATATGCTTAAGTTGATAAAGCAGTGGCATGATTTGGGAGGACTGACTCCAATTTTGAAAAAAATTCTACTGGGGGTAAATTGCTATCAAACAGCATTACATGCTACAGATAAACCTGTGGTGAAAGGAAGAGTCAATTAATACAACAAATTTCACTGCTGCCTCATTTTAAGTAATTGCCATGATCACACAATGTTCAGCAACATCCCCTCTGGTCAGTCATCAGCTAGCAATATTAAGGCAAGATCCTCCACCAGCAAAAATCTTATTAAAATCATATGATTATTGGAATTTTCTAGCAATAAAGTATTTTAAATAAGATACGTAGTTTTTAGACCTACTGTTATTGCACACTTAATAGACTACAGAATAATGTAAATATAACTTTGATACAAACTGTGGACCCTAAAAATTTCTTTGGCTCACTTTATTTCAATATCTGTTTTATTATAGTAGTCTGAAAATGAACCCATCATATATCTAAGGCAGGTATTACATAAATATAGAGTCAAAATAGTTCAAATGAGCACATGTGAACTAAAATCAATTGATAATATAATGAGTTACAACTTCAAAATATAACCAAAAGCATATAATATTGAGCAACTAACAATTAAAAATGTTTGGAAGGTGGATACATTGGTGCATGCCTATAATTCCAATACTTGGGAGGCTGAGATAGGAGGATCACAGAATGGAGGCCAGTATGCAGTAACTTTATGAGAAATTATTTCAAAAAATAAAATATTTATAAAAATAAAATAGAGCTTGGGGTGTAGCTCAGACATAGATGCCCTTGGGCATCCCTAGTACAAACAATGTGTGTGTGTGTGTGTGTGTGTGTGTGTGTGTGTGTGTGTGTGTGTGTGTGTTTAGATTGGAGAGAATTTCCATTACTCAGGACTTAACTATAAGAAGAAAAGTTAACAAAAAAAGCTAAAGCACACCCTCCCTCACTCAGCCCATGTGTGCTGATATTTTTCATAGGTCTAATGGTGATGTTCAATAGAAACAAATCCCATTTACCAAAAAGTGGTCTCCATTCTGGAGAAATGAAACCTAAAACAGATGAGCTTTATAACAAAAGCATAAGGGGAATTACTACTGCTTCAGACTTAATAAGTAAGGAAACCTTTATTTTTTTTAACTTTTCTGCTTAAATGAATATTTTTTAATTAGATCAGAAATTGATGTACCTATTTTTATCAGCAATCAAGGAAATTATACCTGTTTTCTAGCTGTGCATCCTTAGTGGTGCAACACATCTATTTATTTTCCCTTTTTCTCTTAAAGAAAAAAAAGTAAATGCTCTACTATACTATGCCAATTAGTGTTAATTTTCAGGGCTGAATCATGGTGATAAATCAAAGAAAATTATGATGTTCTCTGGAGAGGACACTCAAATGAAAGGAGGAAGCTCTGTCCTAATTATTGAAGCTTATATCTGTCTTAGTCTGCTTTCTAATGCTATAAAAGAACACCTAGATAATTAATAACCTAAGTTTATTTGACTCATGGTACTAAAGACTGTGACGTCCAAGAGCATGCTACCAGCATCTGGCAAGGTCTTCATAATGCATCATACCATGACGGAAAGTGTGAGCAAAAATGCACCTGTGAGGCAAAAAGAGTTGAACTGTATTTTATCTGGAGCCCACTCCTAAGATAACTGACTCACTTCCAGGATGACAGCATTAATCCATGTGAAGGTCCTGACCTCATCACATCCTAAACATCTCACCTCTCAGTACTGTTGAACTGGAGATAAGTTTCCAACACATTAACTTTGGGGTGTGGGGCATATTCAACCAAAGGACAACAATGGAGACGACTGGACTTTTGGATTTAACTCAGAAGTTCATACTGAGAGCTGTCATCCCGCTACAGTCATATGCAAGATGAGAAACATGTGGCCAGAGTTTTGTGATTCCAGTTGTTTGCCTCTACATACAAATGATTCTTTTAGTACAGAAAGAAAAAGAAAATATTAAAGTACACATTTGATCATTTTAAGCTGAAATTCAAATAAGATTATGCACTTTCTTTTATTCTTCTCCAGGATATGCCAAACCTCTGCAGAGATATTGCTAGCTTTTATCTACCATGGAATTATACATTCTCCTCAAAGAGTGGTTGTTATTTTAAGATAAGACATGCCAGAGACTGAGGATTTTATGTATGTATAAAAGAATAATCTTAGCCTTCAAAGATTTTCCAAGGGAAGCTACAATATGAATAAGAGTTTCTGCACATTTTATTAATAAGAATTAGAGAGTCCTACCAATGAATTTAAATATCCAACATTTTGCTGCTTGTTATACAATGTACATAACTTCAGAATAAAAGCAAAAAGATCATCTTTATACATATTTCAGTATATTTAAGTTATGCTTCAAGCCTGAGACAGTGCTCTTTTAAAGTAGATGAAAGAAATGGAAACAATGACAAGGAAACTAATTCTTCTGAATTCACTGGTTAGGTCTCCAACTGAGAATCTGGATTCTTGTCAGAATTCAAGGCCCCTGTACACTTAGGTCAGGTCCAAAACTCTGCTATCCTGACTTTGGCTAGCTCCAAGACCAAGGCACCACCAATATAATTAATTAGTTTTACCATTTCAATAAAATCAACTAAATTTTAAGTAGATTTATTAAGGACCTACTGCATGTAGACACCAAGCTAGATCCCGGTTCCTGAATCCCTAGAGGTCCTATGCTCCATTCTCCCGTATGTGGGGCCAGCTGAGTCCAACAGTGATGTCCAAGCTGAGGGTCTCAGGCCCTGACATGATACATGTGGCCCCTGTTTGCTTTGTTTACCTTTCAGATACTTTCCAAATTTTAGTTCTCTGCATAGGACCAACCACATGTTCCACAGAGCTTCAGGATTCATGCCTCTGAGCTCATCCTAGTATCTAGTCTGGGCCTTCTTTCCTGGAAGTTGACCTAGAGAGAATTCCTTTTCCTTCCTCCAAGTCAGCATATTAATACTTTCATGGGATCATATAAGATTGGGTTTCCAGAATAGCCTTGATAAGCAGGCTGTGTGTGATGTTCACTGATATTGGGCACAGGATGAATATAGGGCTCTAGGCTATGATCCCTGTATTGCTGACTCTCTGAATTCTGCTCATATGTTGGATATCACATCAGAAATATGTGTCAGATCTCCTACAGCCATGTTCTGATCACAATGCTGCTGCTGGTCTGTAGTATGTAAGGGATATAATAGACATAGTTTCCTTTGTGAGTCCCCGGAAACTGTCTCACTGAGCATCACTACCCAACCCCCATCCAGGCTCTGTGTCAGGTGTGAAGAATGCTTTAAGCTTGCTGCACACATTTCACCCAAAGGCTTCTGAGAATGTTGTTCCTCAAAATCACAGGGCTCTTCTGATCAAAACCCTCTTTTACCTCCCATATGTGTGGTGATGGGTGATGCCCAGGTCAGACTTGACCATGATGGGCAAACGACAGTCATTCTTGGCTTGAATGTAACCACTGATTTTGTTCTGCCCATGGTCCCTCTCCTAGTCTTCCTGTTGTAGGCAATGAGTGGAAGGCAGGCATGTGCTCAACACTGAAAGCTTTCTTGTGCCAGGAATGTAGTAATTACAGCTCAAAGAGTTGCAGGGAAGACATAATTAGAAGATGTGTTGCTTTACTCTTATGCACTAAGATGCCCAATTTAAGATAATCAGAAAACAAACTATCATGTACATTCTTCTACATATTCTGGCTCAGACTTCAACTTATGGAGATAGTTAATGAAGCACAGTGACAACTCTTGAGAGGGTCACTGGAATCCAGTATTAATGGCACAATGCATGATGCATATAGACTATTGAATAATGAGCAAATAGTATTTAGTATTAGGAAACAACAGGAGCAAAGAGATCTATATTGTTTCAGATTCTGAAGAGTCACTGCACCGTGAATAATTGCAGTGTTGCCACCTTATTCTCATGGCAAAAAATGAAGAATAGAAAAAGAGATGGTACCTAGACTCAGCAAAGAATCTCCATTTGCAATGAGAATTTACAATAATGCTGAAGTACCTTTTCTCTACCCATTATTCTATGTCTTCACAGATAAGTCTCCTCACCTCCAATTGGCTTGAGAATTTATAATATATGTTTATAGCAAATTGCTTATATAGACACAAGTTAAAAACATTTTCCAGAGTTCTATATATTCCAGGTATGGTCTGTAGAGAGACAAATATCCACCCCCCCAAAAAAGAATTATGAACTATAATATGTGAAAAGAAGGAAAACAACAGGAACACTAATATTTTTTGATATCTTCTGGGTTATGGGTTCCTAAATGATAGTTGAGCTGAGAGGTAACAAATGAACAGGATTTTACTTGGGAAAGAGGAGAAAAAGGGAACTATATATGCAATGTTCAGACACAAGAGTGTTAGTTCAGCCTACTTGGAAGACAAGAAGTAAAAGGCAGAGAGACCTGGGCAGGTGAGCAGGGCAAGAGCAGACAAGGCATGTGGAGCATATTAAACACTTGGGACTTTATCCTAAGAGCAATGAGATTTCTATGAGCAATGTTTTAGCAAGACAGAGACATGATCAGATTTATATTTTTTTAAAAAAATAGTACTCTGTTTTCAGATTGTAAAGCAGATTTCACATGGGAAAGAATCCATTCAGGAAGGATGACTAGGAGGCTGCTGGCAGTAACTAAGGTAACAGATGATTGATGCTCAAAGAGTAGTTATAATATGAAGAAAGAAGGCCAAAACAGATATATTTGCTAATTACTACATTGGAGATAGGGATGAAAGGAAAGTTTCAAGGAAATTTCTAGATGTATAGTTTACATATATAAGCTATACTTTTTTATTATTCTTAGAAATGTGACTACCAGAGGATGACCAGGTTTTCAGGTGGCGATCACGAGTTTAAACTGGACAGTTTAAATCTGAGGATCTTCTATCTATCTAAATAAAGATATCAAATAGCCAATGGAATATATGGCCCTGTGTGACTACAGACGCTAGCATGTCTGACTTGAAAATAATGATCTTTCACAAAGCTATACATCTGTGTATAAGAGACAGTTATTACCCTTCACAATTTCAAAATCAATGGGGATATAGACCTTTTCACCAATCATTGTTATAAACTATATTAAGTGCTATTTTTGAAGTGTGCTTAAAGTGTTACAGAAACACAGAGGAGGAAATAAATAAAATTGCAGGGACTAGTCCAACAAAGGTTGAAAATGCTATTAACATTTAAGTAGGTTCTTAAAGTATGAACAGAATTCTCGGTTGAGGAAGACATTCTTGCTGCAAACTACTTTGGGTTCCATTTCACTTTCCTCAGAGAATTGTTCTCCAGATCACCAAGGAGTTTGCTTTTATATAGATTTTGATGGCCAGGTTCACAGACTGAAATAAAGATATAGATTTAAAGGAACTGCATAATGAAGTCATTCATTCAATTTAACAAACATTTGTTGAATACTGAACATATGCTAACTATTATTTCAGGTGCTCAGCATAGAAACCCCTTCTCCCTTGGAGCTTCTTTAAAAAAAAAATGTATAATATTGTAGGGATCACTCATGTTATGTGACATTCGGCACTCACAGGCTCTGACCTTTCTTGGTGAAATCTGACCCCTCTGACCTAGGGAAGCCAGTGCGTGGGTCAAAGAAAGGCCTACCTCCCTCCCCTTCACCCCCGCAGCTACTGGTGACTAGATCTGCTCCCATTGGCTCCCCCTCCCCAGCTTCACCTCCCTACCTGACCTGCCCATATAATGTATTGTGTGTTCCAATAAAGTTGAGTTCCTGAGGTGCTGCCTGACCGCTGACTGGACTCCCAGCTGGTGCTGGTTTTCGGGGGACTTCCCTGACTCCCCAGGGTGGTGGGCCCAGCTGCGACACTCTCCCTCTTGCTGGGCCCTGACAAGTGAAGCGGCTAGTCTGCTTTGCTCTACCCCGTGTGGCGTGGGACGCAACATCAGTTGCGTGGAATGCTACATAATATATTAGAGCAAATGATAAAGACGATGAGTGAAACATAGTAGAGACAGAAAGGGTTGGCAAATGACCTAAGTTTAAAGTCTAAGTGGCATCAAGTAAGACCTCAAGAAAGTTAGCAGGCAATTCCTCCAAGTAGCTGTAGAAGAAGAGTAGAAGTAGAAGTAAATACGAGGGCCTAAGTTCATACAACAAGCTGGTATCTGAATGACATATAATTATGTACTCTGGGTCTTATTCCAAGAGATATCTGCTGTGGCTTTTCCATTTGGCTTGCTAGAGACTCTATATATTGTCTTTATTTACTATACATACTACTGTAATAAGAGGCAGGGCCTTGAGTACCACAGCATAGATGGGCTGCAGACATTTCTGTAATTGAGGTCACACTCAAAACAATGTTTTCAAAGTTACTTAGTAACTGCTTTAGAACAGTGTTTCCAAATGTGATTATACTTTGTCCAAAATCCAGAGATTTCTTTAAAGCCTCCTTTTTAGTAATGGAAGACACAAAGTGGCCTGATTTTTTAAGGGAATGTCCCTGCACTTTCAACCTCATTAAAACCTTAAAGACTTCACCCATGTGGCATGCTCCTGAGCTTTACTAAGATTTGTATCTCACTTGAAATAAGCCAGACACAGAAAAACAAATACTACAAATTCTCATTTATTTGTGGAAACTAAAAGTTGATCTCATAGAGGAACAGAGTGGAATAGTAGTCACTAGAAACTGAGAAGGTCAGGGAGTAGGGGGTGTGAAGACGTTAAATAAGGGTACAGTTGGAGACAAAGAATTAGTTTTGGTTTTCTAGAGTAACCATTAATTATAACAATCTATAATACATTTTAAAAAGACTAAAAAATACAAATTTGCAACATATATAAATGATAGGTATTTAAAGAGATGGAAGTATTTATTATCCTGATTTGATTATTAATATAATCATATATGTATGTATATATATATTTTTTTTAATTATAGTATACCTGTAAAGATAAACAAATAGCATGTATCAAAAAAAGATTTATATCTCAATCTCTAGAAGGTACAAGTCTTATAAAATATTTTGTTCACAGGTCCAATTATCAATACAATAGACCAGTAGACTTATTATATGCTATGGAATATCCAGAAAGAGATACTCAAACTATCGCCTGCTTCCATAGGTCCCAATGCAACAGGAAATCATGATAGCACTTTTGAATTCCAAGCATTAGTTTGGGTCCTTTATCCAACATGTATGAAAGGGTTTAGACATTTCTTTCTCTTATATGTAGTTACTCTAGTAAATAGCAGCAAAAATTGGGTGGAAGGAATGAATACTCATATACATTTGGGTGTGGGGAGTCCTTCTTCAAGAGGACCTCACATGTTTTTTCAATTAATAGGTTCTAGGTCTAGGTCTTAGAACTGGCTCATATCTGCACTTAAAGGATGGATCTAATTTTCCATTGTGTTGGGTGATATAAGCCTATAGCTTATCCACTTTTAATCTATCTAGGCCCTGAAAACACCCAAGCTATTTAACTATCACCATAGAGCCCTGAATGTCATTATGTTAATATCATCCACCTTATCTCTAATATTTGTGTGCTGCCTCTGTTCTTGCTCTTTTGAAGTGCTACTATCTTACTGACACTGGAAGCCTGCTGTTCAACAGTATTTCCTCCCAATACAACACAGGGCAGCCACCACTAAACTTCTCAGTGTTGCACATTTCTTAATTGTTTATTAAGGAGGGGTCCTCTGAGCCACCCTGGAAAACATATCATCTTGTGGGTAATGAAATCTTACAGCATCTACTTCTCTCAGCTTTCTTTAGTCTTCTAATAAGACAGATCTACCACCTTCATCTCATATGCACCACTATTTTTCCAAGCTTCCAAGATCTACCTTAGTATCACAGTAGCATAAATTACAAATACTTCTCCTAAATTAAATCCTGAGTAATAGGATAGTTCCTTTCTACCAACAAACTGTCACTTATCCAGCTTTATACAATGTAATATAGTCAGCTTTATACCATAATATATAATGTAATACAGAATACCTAGATTTATATGTATAAAAGTGAATTCTATAATCCACATTTTCAAAGGAGATAGTGTTTTTTTTCTCAGAGTTTTGAGATAAATGCTAGAAAAAGTTTGGATTACAGTGAAAGGGATTTTAATTGTCATTCTAGTATAGGCAAACAAAGAAAACACTGCAGAGAAAGCTTCTATTGTTTTAGCTTGAGAATACCTAAATAACCATGAACAAAATGTTGATACGAATATGGATGGCATTCTGACAGAGTCTCAAAAATTTGAAATGGCTTGGTTCTTCCTGACTGCTTATTGTAAAATGCAAGAAGAGAGATGATTTGAAGACAGCACTATGAAGCACAAAGAGATCAGAACTTAAAATACTTGGAAAAATCTGTCTCTCCACATTGCAAAAAAACCAGGAGAAAGTATGTCTGAAAGAGAAAGATAAGGGTGTGGCCAAGCAACTATTCGATAAGGAGCTTAGCAGATTAAGTATTTAATATACCTTCTTAACAAAAACTCAAAACAGAGATGGGATACTATGCTAGAATACTGTGAACCAAAAAAAAAAAAAAAAAAACAAAGAACATGGTAACACAGAAAGGAAGACTGTTGAACTTTTTAGACACGACAGGACTAGACTGAAATGTCATTGACCTCTGAACACACACTATTCTTCAAAACAAAGGAAGAAGGACTCAAGGAATTCAGAGATCACAGCTGATACACCTGCACAGCCCCAGAGTTTCTGGTCCCAAAGGGCAGGGCTGCCTTCACCTCAGTTTCAAAGGCATAACCTCTGCCCTGCAGATAACAACAGCACAGGCAGGGCCAACTCAGAAAGGGATTGTGCCCAGTCAACCAGTGAGTACTTTGAACTTTGTTCAACATAACGTAGACAGTTCACTCCAAACTCACCAATCAATACAGTTCTCTGTGATGCTAGAGCTAACTAGGACATTTCCCAGACCCATTTTTTTAAATTAATTAATTAATTTTTTTATTATTATTATTATTATTTTTAGCTGGATTCCTGTTAGGTTCTGCTATGAGTTGGGAGTGGGGAGGTAACAGAGATGTTGGGAAGTAAATAGAAGGAATAAGGGCCTTGTATCACATCCAATTCAGTTTCTACCAAGATCGCTCCAATACTAACATGTTGTTCATGGCAGGCAGCTTACAGTTTCTTTTGCTTTACCATAACCACTCAGAGCTATAAATATAAACCTAGACCTGTTCCTTTCATGAAATGGGCTTAATAGGTGTGCCTCTCACTGTCTGGACAGCATGTACCTTAGGTTGTTCACATATCTTCAGTCCATGTGATTCTGTAGTTGTCAGAGCACATTCCAAATTATTTACCTCTCTTCTAGACATCTAACATTAGATGAGCAGTTTCCTCAGAAAATATGACTCTTTTTTATAAATTTCTTTTTTTTAATCGGTGCACTGTAATCATACATTGTGTTAAAGTTCAGAGTGGTAGAGGCATACAAGCACATAGCACTCAGTGAGCCATTCATTCCCAGTGCCCACCCCACTCACTCCCTCTCCCCACCTTCCCATGCAGGACATTATGGTTGGCATTGATAAATCTGTGTAAGAACATCATGCCCATTGAGATGTTTGCCTCTTCAAGTCTTCCTCCCCACCCCACCTCCCTCAGTTGTGTCCCCTCCCTCACTCCACTAAGGTTTCTCTTCCTTTTTCTGGAGTCCATCTTGTGTCTCAATTTCTCCCAAGCTTTTACATATAAGGGAGAACGTCCAAATTTTTACTTTTTGTGACTGGATAATCTCATTTAGTATAATATTCTCCAGTTCTACCCATTTTCCTAAAAATGACATAATTTGTTCTTCTTTAAGGCTAAGTAGAATGCCATTGTGTGTATATCCCATAATTTTGTAATCCATTCATCTGTTGATGGACACCTAGTGTGGTTCCATAGTTTGTCGATTATGAATCATGCTACTATAAACATAGATATGCATGCATTACTATGGTAGTGTAGGTTCACTCCCATTCTTCTGCAAACCCTCCACACTGTTTTCCAAAGGGGTTGAACTAATTTGCAATCCCACCAACAATATATCAGAGTTCCTACTTCTCCACATCCTTACCCGCATTTATTATTGTTTGTGTTTTTAATGATTTCCATTCTAATCAGGGTTAGGTGAAATCTCAGAGTTGTTTTTATTTGTATCTGTCTGATTGCTAATGATGTTGAACATTTTTCATATATTTATTGGCCATGTGTATTTCTCCTTTTTTGGAGTGTCTATATAGTTCACGTGCTCATTTTTTATTGGGTTATTTGTTTTTTTTCAGGAGTGATTTTCTTGAGTTCTTTGTATATTCTAAGTATTAGTCCTCGATCAGAAGAGTAGCTGGAAAAGATCTTCCATTCTGTCGAATCTCTCTTAAGGTTCTTGATAGTTTTCTTTGCTGTATAGAAGCTCTTCAGTTTAATGCAATCCCATGTATTAATCTTCATTTTAATTTATTGTGCCTTTGGGGTTTTATTGAGAAAGTTTTATGACTTTTTTTCAAGTCCAAACTCCTGCTGCGTGTAGGGTGACTGCTACAGTCTCCTGTGATCCAATAACACTCTCTCTTCTTTTTCTTCTTCAGCCCTAGGGATCACTGATATCTGCATTATTAATCTTTTGGCTGTTCCCAGAATCCCCTTTTATCTCTCACAGCCTTCTAGCATTATTTTATCCATCTTTCATGTTAAATACATTGTTTGAAATATCTACTTGTTTTCTGTTTTCATTAATGGATCTTATACTCACTTTGTTATCTATGAATTTCAGATTTTAGAAACTGAAGATGTTATTGTAAGGATTAAATTAATTATTGTAAGTCAACCACTTAGCCCAATACCTGACACTTAAATGTCAATCAATATTTACTTCTGTTTTTACTGTCAACTACTTCAATAAAATGGGATTTAAATGCATCTTCCACATGAGAAGGCTAATGTTCCCTTACAGATCTTCATCTCGGCTAGTTTCATAATTAGACTATTACCACCTTTTATTTTCTTTGCAATTGCCTAAGGGCAATATCAAATTATTACATACTAACACATCTATTCCACCTAATTAGAATGCTCTCACAGTAATTGGTAAATGGTCCCAACACTGATTTCTCTGAGTGTCTTCCCATGGCCCCAGATAATTTTTTCCTCTTCTCAGGACTCTTTTGGTCTCCTCACTATATATCAATAAAAAACCAATGCCTCTATTATCCTGCTTCAGTGTTATGCTTAGGATCTGCCCTATTAATTTATATACAGGCTATATATGTATATATGTATATGTAGCTTATATATAAATTAATATATATTAATAATATATATTAATAGTATATATTATATATATATTATTATGGCATATATATATATATATACACACACAGAGACATAGACACGTGTGTGTGTATGTGTGTGTATTGTCCTCTCCTCACAACAAAGACATCCCTGTCTGGACTAAGCTTTGACTCATAACAACACTTTAAAATTATTTGTTAGAAAAGTATATACATTGTTTTATATGTAATTTAATATTTCAAAAATAGTTAATGCACAAACTATTCAGGATAAGAAGAATATGCCACAATTTAAAAATAATTATCTGACTGAAATTAAAAGTTTACAAATAAGGCCAGAGAATATTTATTCTTTCCATGCTCATTTAGATTTTTCAGTTTTTTAATGTGGAGAAATTAGAGATTAATAGCAGATCTTGCTACTAATACTTGAATTTCATTTGTTATATATCATCATTGTCTCCTACACAAAGAAGAGGAAACTCAGACATTATCAGCCCTCCCTTTCTTTTTAAGACTATCATCTGGCCACCATTTGTATCAACATCAGTTAATAACATCTGAATGACTATTTATAGTTAGAAGGCATTAATAAGCATTGAAATAAGAAATCTGAGACATTACAATACGGGTTAGTTCTCTTTCCTGATTAAAGAAGAACATGCTCCTAAGCAATCCTTTCTATATCTTTGTCAAAGTCATTTTTTAAAAAATTACAAGACAGAAGAGAACAAAATTAATGCTTTGTTTTTCTCTAGTCTCTTACCATTCAACATGATTCCTCAAAGATCCTTGTGGTGCATCCCCCTTAAATTTTTTCACCTTCATGACATAATTCAGCTAGGAAAAGCCAAGACACAACTCATTTGATTAGCTAAAATAATTAGTTCTTACATTTCCTGGACGGATGTTTTTTGCGGTCTGAATGCCAGTTACCTTAAGGGAAAATTCCCTTATCTCTGAGATAATCATTAATACTCTTCCCTCAGACAGCCCCAAGCCTAAACTCTATCTTTTCGCTGAAAATACAATGTAATGGCGCCTTTAGTTTTCCTTGACATTTCTAGAAAAATCAGCTCATGAGAAGTATCAATCTTCCTTACACTATTCTTAAAATTTAAGTGTTTAAAAACCTAAACGCATTCTTTAAAACCTTGATCTCCAGGTAAATTTTATCTTTCCTTTCATGACTTACTTAGTTCTTGGTGTATAGTTCAAGCACATTATAGGCAGGTATGGACATGTAACACATTATTTTGTACAATTAATTTGCCTTAATAATTATAATAAAAAATAAAGAAAAGAAAATCTTCACTGTGATACGCATAATGGCTCTCCAAAGATGTTTACACACTAGTCTCTGCTCTTTTCCAGGCAAAAGGGAATTTGCATAATTGAAGTTATAGACCTTAAGGTAAAGTAATGAGCCTGGATGACTTGTGTGCCAGGTGCATATAATCCACACATGAGCCCTTTCTTAAAAGCAGAGGATTTCCCCCAGGTCAAGATGGAAGGGAAAGAGAAATCAGAAATTCCAGATTATAAGAGGCATTCAGTCCACTGCTACTAGAAAGAGCCATGTGTAAAGCATCAGAGGCCCAGATAGTCTAGAAGCAAAACCCTGGCCCTGCTGACAGCCAGCAAAGAAATCGAGAGCTTAGACCTACAACCTCAAGGAATGAACTTAGCCAACAATCTGAAGGAGATCTCAGTCCATGCAAACCACAAATTTTGGCTTTCTGAGGCCTTGAGCAGAGAACTGAATTTTGCCACCTTGTGCCCAGATACTTAATCCACAAAGCTGTAAGATAATAAATGTCTAAGCCACTAACTAGATAGCAGTTTGTTATAACAGAAATAGAGTAGTAATACCCTCATAACTCTCTTCCTTTGTAGAGCCCCATCTCATGGAAGTAAGTGTATCTTTCCCCTTACTACACAAATCAAGACATCACTACTGTGAAGATTATATGTCAGCACTACACTATCTTCCTTTTGTTGCTACTCTGAAGTACCAAATGTCATCATTTTCTCTCCTCAAGGCTTCCCATCTCTTCCAATACACCAGTTCTTTGAGAGGAAGGTCAAAATCATAAAGCTGGGCATGGTGGCACATGCCTGTAATCCCAGTACTTGGGAGGCTGAGACAGGAGGATTGCAGGTTTGAGGCCATCCTCAGCAACTTAGCGAGACCCTCAGCAACTTAGTTAGACCCTGTTTCAAATTGTTAAAGGAGGGGGGATGGAAATGTAATTCAGAGGTAGAATGTCCCTGGGTTCAATCCCTAGTACTACAGAAAGTAAAAGTAGAAAATCAGAATAGCAGTTTTTGTACTTGTTTTCACTGTCTTTTGGGAGATGAAGTCATCAGGAAGGCAAATCCAGAACTTGTCGGATACTCTGATTTTAGCCAACTGAGACTTCCAGCAGATGTCCAGAAAACCCCTCATTCTGCCTCTGTGCCAGTTCTGTGACTCGTGTCAGGAACACATCATCCATCCCTCCATCTGTTAGTCTGTCACCTTCAAATGTAAGAGCTATAAAGAAGCAGCATGTATGTGTTTGGTTCTGAGATGATGATAATGTTGCTTCTGGGCTTCTCTTTTTACATTCTCACAAATGCTCTCTAATTTGAAGTCACTTTTAATTGTAAGTCATATGTATATTTATGGTGTGCAGCACGATGTTTTGATGTATGTATACATTTTTGAATGGTTAAATCATGCTAATTAACATATGATTACCTCACATGCTTATCCCTTTTCATGGTAAGAACACTAAAAAATCTACAATTTTTAAGTACACAAGACATTTGCTATGCAGTCTGTTCCCATAAGTTACCATAGAGCTCTTGAACTTATTCTCCAACTGAAATTTTGTGTCCTTTGATCAGCATCTCTACAACCACTCTTCCTTCGAACATCTCAGGCCCTGGTAATCACCATTCTACTCGCTACTTCTATGAGTTTAACATTTTAGATTCTATATAAAGTATTATCATATGGTATCTTCTTTGTGTCTGGCTTATTCCACTTAGCACAATGTCCTCCAGATTTACCCATGTTGTCACAAGACAGGATTTATTTCTCCTCTAAGTAAGAATAGCATTCCATTGTGTTTATGGCCCATATTTTCTTTATGTATATGTTCATTGATGAGACACAAGTTGATTCCATATCTTGGCTATTGTGAATAATGCTATTGTGGATAATAATATTGTAAATTGAACATGGAGATGCAGATCTCTCTTCAAGATACTGACCTCATTTCTTTTGGCTATATACTCAGTAGTGGGATTTCTGGATATTATAGTAGTTTAATTTTTAATTTTTTGAAGAACTTCCAAACTATTTTCCATAATGGCTGTACTAATTTACATTCCCATCAACAGTGTGCAAGGATTCACTTTTATTCACATTCAGGCCAGCACTGCTATATTTCATCTATTTTATAGTAATAGCCATTCTAACAGATGTGGGCATTATCTCATTATAATTTAAATTTGCATTCCACTGATGATTAATGCTGTCAAGCTTATTTTCATATACCTATTACCTGTTTGTATATTCTTTTTTTTTTCTTTTTAAGAAATATCTATTCAGGACCTTTGTTCTTTTAAATTGTGAGATTTACTTCTCACAGTTTAAATTGATGGAAAGTTCAGTGTGAAGGCATAGGTTGAATGCCTTCTTTCTGCATCATTACATGGTGGAAGATTATTACCTGCAAAAGTAAAGGACACAGTGGTCTGGTCTCTGCCCAACTTCTTATAAAGCCACTAATCTCATCTCATGCCCTCATCTAACAACAACTACCTCCAAAAGCCCCACATCCAAATACTATCAACATATGAACTTGGTGATTAAGCTTCTAGCATATGAAGTTTGGGGGATATATTCAAAACAGAGCAAACCTCTTAGCAAATACATGATATGAAAATATTGTCTTTCATTCTATACATTATCTCTTGACTCTATTTCTTCATGGTGCAGAAACTTTTCTGGTTCATCCAATCCTCTATTTTGTTTTTTGTAGCTGAGCTTTTGGGGCCATATTTTTTTAAAAAAAACATTGTCTAGACCAATGTGATGAAAGCTTTCCCTATATATTTTATTTTAATTTATTTATTTTTTGCAGTACTGAGGATGGAACCCAGGGGCATTCTACCTCCGAGCTACACCCCTACTCCTATTTTTTATTCTTTTCTTTTGAAACAGGGTCTCACTAAGTTGCAGAGGGCCTCACTAAGTAGCTGAGGCTGGCCGCGAACCCAGATCCTCCGGTCTTAGCCTCCCAAGTACTGGGATGACAAGTGTGCGCCACCACACCCGGCTAGCTTTCCCTATATTTTTATGGCAGTTTTTTTCACTTATTCTTAGGTCTTAATGTTCAAGTTTTTAATCCATTTTGAGTTGATTTTTTTTTGCATGTGATTTGAGATGAAGACCTAATTTCATTCTTCTCCAGATGGATATTCAGTTTTCCTAACACCATTTATTGAAGAAATCGTCCTTTCCCCATTGTGTGTTGTTGGCTCCTTTGTCAAAAATCAATCCATCATAAATGTAAGGATTTATTTCTGGGTTCTCTATCCTGTTCCATTGGTCAATGTGTCTGTTGTTACATTGCTATTTTGATTACTATAGCTTTGCAATAGATTTTGAAATCAGATAAAGTAATGCACTGAGCTTTGTTCTTTTCACTCAAGATTTCTTTGGCTATTCAGGATTGTTTGTGGCTCCATGTATATTTTAGGATTAAAAAAAGATGATTGGAATTTTGATAGTGATTGCATTGAATCTGAAGACTGCTTTGGATAGAATGAGCATTTTTAACAGTTTAATTCTTCTAGTCCATGAACATGGCCTATCTTTTCATTTATTTGAGTCCTTTTAATTTTATTTTATCAATGTTTTACAGCTTTCAGTGTACTGATCTTTTATCTCTTTTGGTTACATTTACTTACGAGTATTTTTAGGGGGTGGCTATTGTAAAGGGGATTGTTTTCTTAATTTTTTTTTCCAAATGATTTGCTATTAGTATACAGAAACATTACTGATTTTTGCATTTATTTTACTGCATTTATTTGTTCTAACATTATAATGATGAAGACTTTAGGATTTTTTCTATATGAAATCGTATCATCTACAAACAGGGAAAACTTAGCCCTTTTCTAATTTAAATGCCTTTTACTTCTTTCTTTTGTGTTCCTACTTTGCCTTGGACTTCCAGTACTATGTTGAATAGAGGTGGCAAGAATAGACTTCCTTGTCATGTTCCTGATCTTCGTAGAAAAACCTTCCACTTTTTTACCACTGGATATGATGTTAACTATGAGTTTATCATACATGGACTTTACTTTATTGAAGTACATTTTTCTTATACCTAATTTGTCAAGAGTTTTTTATCATGAGGATGTTGGGGTTTATCCAATGCTCTTTCTGAATATATTGAGATGATTCACATGAGTTTTGTTCTTCATCTGTTTCTGTGTTGTGTCACATTTACTAATTGTGTATACTGAACCAACTTTGTATCCTAGAGACAAATATCACTAGATCCTAGTGAATGATCCTTGTAATGTGTTATTGAATTCAGTTTGTTAGCATTTTACTGAGGGTTTGAAGTAATTTTGATTTTGTCATAAAGACTTAAAATTTGCTAGCTTGTCAATCCCACATGCTTATCTACAGGACTTTAGTGTTTCTTTTAGGCTTAATTTTGCTTCCCGTGATATTAGTAGGGGATCCACGGGACTCTAACACATTGAGCAATATGTCATAATTACTGGTGATAATAATACTATAACTTTTTCTCGAACTACCAGTATTGACACTCCATTCAGACTGCATCATTCTCCTTCTGCCACTCTTCTCATTTGCTGGTCATTCTCCCTAGAGCACTAAACAAGGCTCCTCCAGGTTGCCCACATCTTCTGCAAAGTTTATATAGCCAATATGATAGTCTATATTATATAGTAATCTGTAGTCTAAAATAGTTACCAATGGGTACATGTAGTTACTAAAGTAAAAGTAAGATGCATTAAAATTGAAAATATACTTCTTCAGTTGTTCTATCCACATTTCAGTTATTCACCCCACATGCGGCTACCATACCAGACAGGACAGAGAAACACTTCCATATCCTTGCAGAAAGTTCCATTGGACAGTGTTGGTCCATAGGAAATATTTTCTTCCCTTACATTTTACTGTCTTAGAAGGATCCACAATAAGTTGTTAGGCAGTTTAGGAATACAAGCATTTGCTTATGATTGCTAACCTTGAGTACTGCAACAGAAAAATGGAATCAGATTTCAGCCTGTGTGGGGGAATTTTCCTATAGGTATAATTCTCTATCCTTGCTGAAAATATAAAAAATTAAGACATAATAATGATTAGTGTTCACATTGTGAGTATATACCAGCTCAAAATACACCATGATTCAACAGAAAACTATCATGAGGATCTGGCCAAGAATATTCTATTTCATTAAACTTCTTTGCTTAATGAAATATAGTTGTTGGATAAGAGTGATCAGTACTTTTTCCTCTGGTTGGATATTAGAAAAAAATATTATACTGCCCACCACTATTACACTCCTCTTTATATCTCTTTTGATAGATCTGCTTCAAGGAATTTGACAGGTAAAATCTAGCTTCACTTTTCCAATGAAAAATGGCAGAACACGAGAAAAAGGATTAACTTTGGTTATAGAATAAGGTAACTACATCCTTTGTTATAGCTATTTCACTACAGTATTTTTTTTTGCGGGGGGAGGAGTAGGGAGGATTGAGGATTAAATTCAGGGTCTCAGAAAGATGCTGAGACTGGCCTCAAAACTGCAATTCTCCTCGTAGTCTCCCAAGTACTAGGTTTACAGGAGTAAGTCACTATTCCCAGGTTCATCCCAATTTTTAAAAAAGAAAACCATATTTTTCTGACTCTCCCTGCAATAGGAAAAAATGAAGACTCAATCAGTTGAGTTATAATTTAGGAGGAGCCATTTATATTGTGTTTTTGTAACTACATTGATTCCAAAGGAGAAGTACAGTTGGATTTGTGATGGCCTCCCGTCACCCAGAAACGAAGTATGGAAATTGGGACTGAGTTGTTGTTGTCATCTATGTCCTTTCTATCTGTCCACATTTGTACAAAATACATATTTAAGTTATATTTTAAAATGCTTTATTTGGTTGATTAAAATGAGTAAGCTAGTAAAATAGACATTGACATTAACCCACAGAAGGCATTCTGCTACAGGAAGTAATTTAAATTACTTTTATGTATTTTGTCTGCTCTAATTGCATGAAACTTTTAAAGACAGAGACCTTCTTTCTGCTTATTAGAGAAGGAAAAAATCAGAGAAAATCCGAGAGAGAGCGAGAGCAAGAGCGAGAGCGAGAAAGAGAGAGAGTGATTGATTGATTGATTTACACTATGAGAATTTCTCCTTCTGGAGAGAAGCAGGAGTTAAGGAAGATGGTTGGCCTCTAGGATGTAAAAAGTGGTTCCTGGCTCAGAACTAGCAAGGAAATAGGGACCTAGGTCCTTTAACTGTGAAGAATTGAAGAGGAAGAACTGAAAGAAGAATGAACTTGAAAGCGTATTTTTCCCAGTGCATCAAGAGAAGAACTTAGCCTCACTGACAACCTGATTTAAAAGCATGAAACCCTGAACTGTGTTTTACCACTAATCAATAAAGGATATGAGACACACACACACACACACACACACACACACACACACGCACACGCACACGCACACACACACACACAATGCCAAAGTAAAACTGGGGATGCTATGCCTCCACCAGATTTCCAGATTCACCTTCCTAAAAATCACTTCCACTCAAATGTGTCTTGAGTTAGAGAGACCAGTACTTATCTATTACAAAGTTTATAAGGAAGCTCCCTAGTTTGAGGCTCTCTCAGGTTTTATACCTTACTATAACTAATTTTTACTCTCTAGTACATATGTCTCATAAATCCATAAAACTGTATGTTTATTTATGTTTCAACTAACCAGAAATTCTCTAGTAAAAGAATACCTGTACATATCTCAGAGTTCTGAAATAGCCATCCTTTACCTTCCAGCTATTGCATTACATTAGTGTATTCACAGGAGGTGTGGCCCAGTCAAAACTGTTTGTCCTGAAGGAGATGGAGGAAACCTGTTAGAGTTCTTCCAGCTCTCAATTACAGTCAGGGCAACTCTTTCAAAGCAATTGCTTTCCTTTCATGCTTATAATTTTTCCTTCTTTTAAAGGAATTATTTGGTGCCAAAAAGCACACCCACTTCCACCCCATTACCATTTGGCCTCCAACAATCCCACTGACTCAGTTCACCATAATATCTAACCAGATCTATAGACTTTAAGTTTTGAATATGCCAAGATTCATTTTGTTTTGTTTTGTTGGTGTTGGTTTCTTCAAGAAGCTCCTAACACCAATAAAATGAATTGATATTAAAAATTATACTGGCATTAGGAGGAAGATTTACCCACAACTACTTATTAGATCATTATTAGCCCAGTCCATTCAGGAATCCAGCATATGTTAGCACATCTTCCTGATGTTTGCTACTTTTATTTTTTATTGTTTGTTTGGGCTTGGGTTTGTCTTTCCTACTAGTCCTACTTGCTTATTTCCATTGTGAATTCATTCCAACAACTCTTCAGGACATCAGTGAGGTTAAACTTTTACCATCTTAGATAACAATCTCATGATTAGTTCATTTGTTACTCATATGCCAGTGTCTGATAGACAACTGAAATCATAAGTTTTACTCATCATCTCCTAAGTAAATTGGTTGTGTATATTAATAGCCAGTATGCCTATGCTTCATAGGATTCCTGAATTATTCTAGAGTGTTCTTTTTTCTTAAAATCTAAATCTCCCCTCCATATTCAGTTTAGTGTATTCTTGGACAAGTCATGTAGTCTTGAGGCAAATAGCAAACACGTTCTTCTGGATTCCTAGGAGGTGGGATAATTTTTAGTCAAGAATTTGACTACTGAGAGTATGAGAGATCCCAAAATGCCCCTTTTAGTGTCACCTGGAATACTTGAATTCACATGGAAAATCACTATTCTCTTGGAGAACTACAATTTTCTGTTCAAAACCACATTACATAGTTGTCTAAGATTTGGGAAAGACTTCTTCCTATTTCACAATGGAAATGAGCAAGTAGTACTAGTAAAAAAGACAAAAAAAGACAAACTCAAACCCTTTACCACTTTATAAATTAGCAGTAACAAATAGCATATAGCAGATTAGATCAAACAGAGGCTTTTTTTTTTTTTTTCTGTTGCAGCCCATATTGAGCAAACCTGTCTTCCACATCTGGTTTACAATCTTCAAGAAGAAGCCAACAAACCATCCATTCTTTTCAGGAACAATGCTAGACTCTTGGAAGCATTGGAACTCAGGGTATTAATTCAACTATAACAGTTTCATTGGAAGGACACACTTCTTGATCCCAAACTCCAGTACAGCAGGTTATTTCTCTACTTCCTGCCCATATTGCTTTTCTAAATTCTTTATCTCTATGAGTTTTGATTTCCAAATATTTCTCATCCTGATTTCATCAAGCATTTCATCTTCTATACCACATACTGCTAGGTAGAAAGCTACCTTTTCTCTTTATTCCGAGTCATCTGTTTCCATTCTCCGAATACTTCATACTGATTTTTAAATTCCCTGAGACTCTTGTATCATTTCCTCTCTCTAGTGGTTACTCTATTATATGAGAACAGTATGTGCCATAAAAAGAACACTTTCCCTAGGATCAAAGCTACATGGACCAGATACTTTCTACAAATATAACCTTGAGTAAGTCATAGCAGTTTTGAGCACATATTCCCCCTCTAAAAATGAGATTTCTATAACTCAGCATTGTGCAATGAAGTAAAACAATGTATGTAGATTTCTACTATAACACTTTAGAAATTCTTGGCACTTGTCATTTACTAACCATTCATCATTCATTCACCTTTCATATAGTCAAAATATATATTAAACTATATATAATTTTCTTTTTACTAAAGTCCCAGCAGATAGTCAAGTGCTTGACATTTCTTTGTCTTAGAAATTTTTGCTCACCCAAACAGAAAGTATTGGAAGACAGTGTTTTGCTCGTTTTAATTACTAGTCTATTTCATTCAGACTATTATGCTTTCAAAGAGCATAAAAATTAAAGGAGATATTCCCCATATACTAAATAAAATCAAATATCATAAAATGGATTCCACCCCTATGTACTTTAAGGTCCTAGGCTGGAGAGGCTGGTAAAATACTGAAGAAATGCTTGAGTTATGCAGTTAAAGAATTAGCGCCTAGCCAGGCGTGGTGGTGCACACTTGTAATCCCAGTACTTGGGAGGCTGAGACAGGAGGATCTGGGTTCACAGCCAGCCTCAGCTACTTAGTGAGGCCTTCGATAACTCAATGACACCCTGTTCAAAATAAAGAATAAAAGAATAGGGCTGGGGGTGTAGCTCAGAGGTAGAATGCCCATGGGTTCAATCCCCAGTGCCAAAAAAAAAAGAAAGAATTAGCACCTAATGAATGCCTGGTATAATCAACGGGTTCCAATTTTTAAAAGTAATGGTTATTCACTAGAGGGTTCCCTATAGGCTTGCCAGTGAGCATTGTACCTTGGCAGGCATTTACAGGTAGGCAATATCTCAATGCTGCCGCATTAGACTATGAACATATCATCTATCTAGAAGTCTCAATAACCAAGAACAAGTTCATCAATAATGGATAAGTGCTTTTATAAAAGGGCTGCAAGGAACTAGCTAGGTGTCCTTTTGCCCTTCTGTCTTCTAACTTGTGAAGTTGCAGCAACAAAACGCTACCTTCATAGCAGAAAGACCAGACACTAAAGCTGCTGGCAACGTTACCTAGGGCTTCCAAAAAGCTCCCAGACTTGTGAGAAAATAAGTTTCTGTTCTTTATAAATTACTCATTCTCTGGTATTTTTTATGGGAGCACACGTAGACCAAGACAAGCATAGATAGTAGAAATGAAATTCACTAAAATTATGCAATGATTTCTCTAAATAGCATAATTATGTTCAAATGCATATCTTTTTTTTTTCAGTTGCAATACCTTTATTTCAGAATGACTGAAGAATGGCATTTCATAGGCATACAACTAATTTATATCTCTGAATCACAGTAACGCTGAATTAAAAGCACATTATCCTATATAAAAACACATTTAATTTATATTTTTTCTATATTTTTGAAAATTTTAACCACAAACAAGTATCATTATTCAAAATTGAGCAAAATCAGAAAATGTAGCTCTTCTGACACCTTCTTGTGTTTTCTTCCTCCAGTTGTCAAGGGACAATTGGTTGCCAAATACCAGGAAATTAACAGCAATTATCACCACCTGGCTAGCTGCTAGGAGCAGTCACTGGACTGTAATCCACCCAGCATGAGATAGGAAACCTTGAAGGAATAAGGTTGATGATTAATCAAACTTGAAAAATTAACATCCTGGGCTAACATGTGGGCTTACTCACAGAGCACTGAACATCATTCCCGAAAATCCTATTCTAATGATTTCAGGAACCCAAGTCCACCTAAGACAGCAGGAATTGATTTTATTTGAAAAAAAGAAAAGTTCTAAAATTCTAGCTAACAATGAAATGTCTTATTGGCAGAAGGTGACGGTGACATTTGTACATGAGGTGATCTTTAATCAGTATCAAGCTCAGAAGCACAAAGGACAGCACTAGCCTGCACGCATACGCACTTCACAGTGTTTCAGACTGCATTCTCACTTTTGTAATCCAAAACACCTGATCACCACAATTTAGAGGAAGGAAGATTTATTTGCTCACAGTTTTGTAGATTTCAGGGGTTCAGTCCATATTAGGCCAGGCGAGGTCTGAGGAGCTCAGGGTTTGGTGTGAAGAGTAGAAAGAGGGGAGCACAAGGGCTCTGCTCCGACATCATAGAGGCTGGAAGCAAGAGAGAGAGAAGGTGAGCCAGGGGAGGAGGGGTCATTTATAATGCTAAGGCCACACCCCCAGGAAACCCCCCTCAGCTACCAAGCTCCACCTCCAAAATGGCTGCCTTTATGCAGAAATAGAGAACATATAATCCCCTCTAAATCTCTATAATCCAACCAGGTAAACTGACACATATGTTAGTTGGCAACATGAGAGTATGCATATTGATTTTGAGGTTTTAAGGAGAAGTTAAAAACATCACCCCCCTCTTCCCTACTCTGATTCTGACCAGATTCTCACAAAGTTAAAACACGTACAAAATGTAAGACTATGTGGAAACTAAAATCATGGTAAGCACCTCCCTTTGTGGGCAAGGAAGCTTCCTTATATTGACCAAGAATGAAACAAATTCAGTAATCTCAATAGAGGCAGCTCTAAGCCGAGCGTGGTGGTGCACGCTTGTAATCCCAGCATTCGGGAGGCTGAGACCAGAGGATCTGGGTTCGCGGCCAGCCTCAGCTATCTAGTGAGGCACTCCGCAACTTAGTGAGACTCGGTTTCAAAATAAAGAATAAAAAGTAGGGCTGGGGGTGTAGCTCGGAGGTAGAACGCCCCTGAGTTCAATCCCCAGTACCGCCAAAAAAAAAAAAAAAAAAAAAACAGAGGCAGCTCTAGTGCTGGCCCCGCAACAGGGTAGAAGCTGCTACTACAAACTGTTTGCATGGAGAAGCAGAGCAGCTGTGTGATCTGTGGGCAGAGTTCTTCCACAAAAACAGTTCACAAAATGTGATTCCTGGACCAGCAGCCTCAGAATCATCTGAGAATTTGTTAAAAATACATCTTTATGGACCCACCTAGACCTAGTAAATCACATTTCTGGGGAGTGGGTCCAGAAACCTATGATTTAAGAAAAATTCTTGTTATCCAAAGGGATTAGTTCTAGGGTTCTAGAACAGACAAATTCATTATATATTTCAAAATATATAACTCATTATATATTTC
This sequence comes from Graphiurus murinus, assembly GCA_004027655.1. Classification (NCBI taxonomy): domain Eukaryota; kingdom Metazoa; phylum Chordata; class Mammalia; order Rodentia; family Gliridae; genus Graphiurus; species Graphiurus murinus. The sequence continues at coordinate 44,746 of PVLC010004061.1, forward strand.
AAAATATATAACTCATTATATATTTTGCTACAGTTCATTATATATTTCAAAATAACTAGAAGAAAAGAGAGAGAGATTTCCACCACATAGATAAATGATAAATGTTGGAAGATGCTAATTACCCTAATTTTATCCCTACACATTGTATATGTTGCGAGGTGACCCACAGAGACACACCAGACTCCATTTTGCCAAAGAGGTCACTTTATTTACCGTAGACTGATATGGGGGTCCTCATGCTTTTATTTATTTATTTTTTTTTCGGTACTGGGGATTGAACTCTGGGTCAGCCACAGCTCACAGGCAGGTTTGCCAAACTGCTGCCATGGGGTCCAGTCTTTTAGACAGATAAGCCACTGGTCACTTTTAGGGCCCAAAGTTTGAAACAAGGACTCCTTTAGCAATGCCCAGGACCTAATCCATGAACAAGTGGAATAGCTTAGTGATATCAGGAAGTGCCAGGGCAGAGGCAGAAACTAAGGCCTTCTTTAGAGTTTTAAAAGCTTTTAGTTTAGCTCCTGACCATTTGAGATGGCCATATCCACCTAGGCTGGTATACAACAGCTCTGCGATATTAGCAAAACCCAGAATCCACAGCTGGCAATATCACATTGCTCCCCCCACCCCAAAACTCCCGCACTTGCCTCTTGTTCTCTGGGACTGGAGTCTGGAGAATCGCAGCAATGCGGCTCTGAGATAGCATCCTCCTCCTTCCTCCCGCTAGGCTATAGCTCAAGTAAGTCACCTGGGTTCTGCAGAGCTGCACCTTCTTGGCAGAAACATGGTAGCCCAGGTCTTAGAGCATTTGCAGGAGACCCTTAGTGGCCTTTTTGCATTCTTCCTCTGTTTCTGTGGCGATGAGGAGATCATCTACATACTAGGGCAGGGTACTTTTGGGTTATGCTTTTCATGGGTCCTCCTATCCACCTGCCCCATGGCTGCCACCACTACTCTGACTAACTTTTTACTTTGCCTATCTTTGATTGAGTCACGATCAAATAATCTCTAAAGGTTGTGACCTGTTTATGCCTTTAAATCCTTTTAACTTTTGCAACTTTTTTCTAATGTCTGGGGCCAACTGGGTGACAAAGGTAATATTTATACCCACTGGTTTTCTGTGGTGTCCGGATCTATTGGAGTAAAAATTCCATAGGTATCCTGGAGCCGCTCCAGAAATCCTGCGGGAGACTCCTGAGGTCCCTGAACAACCTCGATTACTTAAATTAGCGGGCTTGTAGGCAGCCCCCCCTAATCCCAGCCAATAGAACCTGGCAATAGTTGTGCAGACTCCTCCTGCCTTCTCCTGTATTGGGGTACCAATTAGAGGGGAAAGCCTCTCTAATACACCCCTCATCCTCTGGGTTAGGATTCATTGTTCCCCAGGACCCAGAGCAGCCTTTTTACTTTTTACTCAAATCCTGTCTCTCCCTTTAGCCATGAAGAGAGTGGTTAAGAGCTGTTAGCAATCATCCCAGGTGGTCTGGGGTGTGTAAAAAACAGTCTCAAGTAGCCTCATCAGAGCCTGAGGTTTCTCAGAAAATGGGGGATTGGGGGTTTTCCAATTATACAAATCATTGGTAGAGAACAGTACATAAACCATAAAAGGGTCCACGTCCTGCCCCAATTCCCCTGTGGAGGATGCTTCACAAGGGGGGGAGAATGGGTGCCACCTCAGCCACAGCAAGCACCTGTCTTGTCTCCCCATAAGTGGAGCCTCTCTTTATGTGGGAAGGAGACAAGGGACCCGTAGAGGACAAGATTGTGTATTTCTGCTGGGGTTCCATCATCAAATTTGGTGGGGGATTTTATCAAGAGAATCCTGTTTCCCACAGAAAAGAACAGGCCAATAACCATGGGGGAGAATATCTAAGGAGAGTGAGCCACCTGTTAATGTATGGAAACTGGTTCCAGTATCCGGAACTTCCTGTATCCATGTTCCAGACAGCTTGGGCCACTTGGACATCCAGAGCCCTCCCTTGGCAAGTACACTCTGAAGGTGAGCCACTCAAGTTCACAAAAAGTCTGAAGTTTTCCTGGGGAGAAGTGAATCCCAGAATCACTTTCTCTGAGAAACTATCTTTTATATTCCTCAATATACACTGAAGGAAGTCTTAGAACTACTCGCTGCCTCCCTCTTCCCCATCACTGGAACCAGCAAGAAATACCAAGAAAGAAGGAGCAACTGAAGCTATTGTAAACTGAAAGTAAAAGGCATTTTATCCGTGACCAGTCCCATGGACTGGCTGAACTCAAACTAATAGAAAAAACAAAGATCAGGGAGATCTAGAGACCTAAGATCCAAAAGTTAGAGCACCATCCAGGAAAAGAAAAAGAAGTGGAGCCCACAGACTTCTAAGAAATCAGACAACAACAAACAGACTGACACAAGACAGGACAATTCACAAACAAGTATTCACTTCACAGACTCAGCTGGTGGAGGCTTAACCATAGTGGCCCAACACTGTGGCTTGCGACTTACGTTCTATGTTTCAGTACCACCATAGATCCTTATGCCTCCATGGAGCGACAGCTTTCGTCAGTCTTACCAGAGTCTACCCAATCGAATTCCTTAGCCCTTTGGAGATCTTAAGGACCTCAGCCGTGGAACCACATACTCTTCTCTGATGGGAGGACCCAACAGAGAGACACTCTCACACAATTGTGGCCACACATTCACACACCAATATCCATTTGGGTTGGAGACGTCTCTCCCAAACCCAGGGACTTCGGATCTACGACTGTGTCTGGTCTCACCAACTCAGTTCCACCCTAGGGGGCCCTTACCTGCTCTCCAGAGAACCCAATTTGACCTCATGATCTCATTTTTTGGTGCAGGGACCCCCGAGTCTCTCAACAGCCTGAGAGGGCTGCCTGTTACCTTGGTCTCAGGGCCCTGGAACGTCTCAGGGGGTGCCTCCCCTGAGGCCAGACACACAGGCAGTTCCTCCAGGGCCAGAGTCCTTCCAGGCCCTCTCCCCTCCCCTGGGTCTCACTGTGGCCTCCAAATGTTGCGAGGTGACCCACAGAGACACACCAGACTCCATTTTGCCAAAGAGGTGGCTTTATTTACCAGCCGCCGGCTGGCCGGGATGAGCAGCCTAAATTTTGGAATTTTGGTGTTGGCCAGTTTTATACCCTTTGGTTACAGAGTTGGAGGTATGGAAAATCATTGCATTGTTTTACAAATCAGGTGCTTAGGACAGATTATCTTATTTAGAAAGCTAATAGCAGTTAACATTCCTTTTTACATATTGGTTTAGTTCCTGTTTGCCCCTTGGACCTTTAGTCAAAGAGGGCCAGGAGAACTTGCCTAAGACTTTTACCAAAAATGGATGCATGCTGTTTCATACATACACACATACAAATTATCATACTATACCCCATATAAATATGTACAAATATATTATGTGTCAATTCAAAATTTAAAAGGAGATTATAAGGAGTAAAAACCATCTTTTCTGACAAAGTAGCAAATTACATAGAAATATACTTTTTTCTTTTCTTTTTTCAGTACTGGGAATTAAGCCCAGGAGCATTCTACCTCCAACCTACACCCCCAGCCCTATTTTTTATTCTTTACTTTGAAACAAGATCTCACTAAGTTGCAGAGGGCCTAAGTAGCTGAGGCTGGCCGCGAACCCTCATCCTCCCGTCTCAGCCTCCCAAGTACTGGGATTACAAGCCTGCACCACCACATCCCTCTTTGTATTCATTGTGTGTGTGTGTGTGTGTGTGTGTGTGTGTGTGTGTGTGTGTGTGTGTAACTGTAACATGGGTATTGGTTTTTGTAATGATACATGTATCTCTATGCTCCACTCCCTGAATTTTCCAGAAGTCAACTGTCTTAATTTTGGTCCTCCATCTTAGCTCATAGTTGCTTCCAGAATCTTAAACTTTGTTTGAAATTTACTGTCTGTCTTGGAAAGTATCAAATCATGCAGAGTTGTAAACCCAAACAGGGCGAGGGGCAGGATTCTGTTAGGGATAAAAGCAGAACAGACTACCTGCTGGGTGTGCTTGCTGCCTAGACTCTATGTTGGTTGCACAGCCTTCTGCAGAAGTAAATTGCCTTGCCAATTACTTTCAGTTTCGTGTGCTTTATTTTCGACTTCCCTAGAATCCGTGGGTGAGTGCCATGAGCTTCCCACTTAGGGGGAGACATGTCTAAATGATGAGGTAGGCTAGGAAGCGAAACAGGTAGGAAGGATGGTATTGGGAGGATCCAGGAAAATATAGTTTTTAAAATCTGGAGAGTTAAGCTAACTCCACCCCTTGGAAGTTTTTTTCTTAGGAAGTCCTGCCTCCACCTGAGGCCCACGCCCTAATCTCCAGAAGTCCTGCCTCCACCTGAGGTCCACGCCCTAATCTCCGGAAGTCCTGTTCCCACCTGCAATTTCCGCGCCCATCTGACCACCTATCGCCCACCTGAATCTGAGGAAGAGGAGGATCCAAACCCTTCTTGTGCCCATCCTCCTGGGATAAAAGGGCCGGACGGCAAGAGGCCCTCTCTTCTCACCTCCCTGATGCGCGCAGTTTGCCCTCCTGCTCCATGCCTTACCCTCCCCTTTCCTGTTTCCCTTTGAGTTCCTGAAATAAAACCCTGCCTGTTGTTCCTGACTGGTACGTGTTAAAATTCTTTTTATCATGAATACCAAGGACCCACAAGTGGGGATTGCACGTACCCCATAACATTAGTTGCAGTGGCCTCTGGGTGCTGGGAACAACTTGGCATGTCTCTAACTGGCAGAGACCTGGAAGAAAGTCTCTTGGCAACTTGGGGGAAGGGCCCTAATAAAAACCTCATGACCAGGTAACTTCGTGATGGACCAGGATAAGAAACACCAACTAGTAATGGTGTTTAGGAGGTGGTAGAGTATTTCCTTGGTGGTTGGGTTGGAATACAAGAAACCTCGAGGCAAAGGCCGGAGGCAGGGGCGGGTCTTGAGCCTCTGATGGGGTTGTGTGTGAGTGTGAGTGAGTAAGACATGTCAGTCATGAGTGAGAGCACCCTTTCTTTAACTTTTTCCCATCCTGTATTTTAAAAAAAAGCTGCTTAAGTGTTACAATTGGAGTTTTCCTGGCTCTTTATTTCTTTATTTCTACATTGCTGAGGAAAATGACCCACAGTGACACCAAAACCATTACAGAGATCATCCCTAGGGGAGTTAGACTCGTAGTACAGTTTAAGAGGAGCGAGAAGAATTAGAGAGCTAAACTATGCATGCACGTTTTCTCTTTCCAAACTTCCCAATAAACTAACACACTCATTTGTGGCAAGGAAGTGAGGCAGGAAGGAAAGGCTACAAGGGTTGCACTACTGGAATTCCCTCTATATAGAAGGAACTATTCAGAGCAGTGAAGAAGCATCTCATTAGAAATGGTGTTTAGCTCTTCTCTAAACCCACTGCATCTAAGCATGAAGCCTGTGATTGAATAGTTGCTTACCTGCCCCCTGTGGTGGAGAGCAGAAGAGGGTCATGACAGTTTTGCTTCCTCTTTCATGAGTCCATCTCTCCCCTTCCCGACCTTTTCTTCTTTTATTACTTTCCTGGAACTCCTGGTAGACAGGATAGATTTGTTTTTCAAAGTTTCTGAAACAATTTAGAATAAAGTTTATTAAATGAGTTGAAGAAACTTTTAGGATTAGAACTGATTCTTCCAAAATAAAGGTTTTGATCTAACACTAAACATTATGAAGCACACAGACTATGTCTATGTACAGACTTTTTTATAAAGATGAAGAAAAATCTTCAGTCTTAAGACTAGAATTTTTAAAATCTTAACACAGAGGATTTATCTAAAAGTCCCACAGTCAAACATGCAAATCAAGTTCAAAGAATCTACTTGCAGAATTTCAGATAATGAACTACTTAGCCAGGCAACTACTCTTTTATTTTTTTTAACCAGAAATATTACCTATATTACAAAACAATTTGAACAGCACAACAATTCATGTCCTGAGTGAAATTATAAAACCCAGAGTTGTTTACATAACTGTAAAAAACTGTGTCCAATCCAAATTGAAGGCACAGGACCATCACAAGTTGTATCAGATGATTTTCTCCTTATGTACAAACTAATTACCATGAAAGGTTAGTCATTTCCTGTTCTACTAGGAATTATTTCCAAGCCCATTTTGTACCTACAGCCAACAATACACTTTCATGTCTTTCTCATTGCAAATTATGTCCATTCATGTTGTCCAACATAAACTATCTAAAATTCTATAAATAAGACCTAATGTCAAATTAACATAGTCTAATAATAATGTGATTCAAAGATTCTCAAATCTGAAATAAATTTTCTCTCATTTTTACAATGTAAGTAAGACATTAAAATACAAAGATTAAATGCTATTACTAATTAAAGCCTTCAAAGTCCAAATGAGTTAAAACCTCAAATTAAGCCATCTATCCTTTTCTAAGTGAAAAGTCTAAAGGAATAAAATTCTTCCCAAATTTCTTATCATGCTAGCTATATGGAGCACATATTTTTAAAAAGGAATCCCATTAAAGCAAAAAGGGACTTAACTCCCAAAACATAACTGGACATGGCTCACACATGTGTAACTTCCACAGCACACCTAGGTATAGCACAGCACACCTACGGTATCAGGGGCAACAGGCAACACAAGGTGCAATGCCCAAGGTCAAGGCCTGATGACTAGGAGCACCTTGACAACCACATCAAGTCCCTAGCAACAAGAGGACTATGACTGTCAGCACCCGAGACTGAAAACTCACAGCTTCTGCTGCCAAGGTCCCTTACGCCCTTGTCATTCTAACCACAAATGATGAGGCTGAATGCTGATCCCAGTAATTCCTCACCTTCAGTTCTAGTTGAGCACTGGTTAAGGTCAGGCCTGAAGATTTGAACCAGACTTAGAGTTGATCAGGACCTGATACCCAGACACAGACAGCTGAGTTCCATGGCAATTGGACTACCCAACCTGGCTTTCTCTCTGTCTCTCTCTCTCTCTGTCTTTCTCTCGCTTCTTTGTTTAGACTGTTAAAAAATAAAAATCTTGTCTTTGTCACAAGCAAAATAAATTTTCCTGAAAAGCCTAAGACCATGCTTTGTTTGTTTTCCACAATCTAAGTCATTAAGAACACTAGGATTAGCCAAAGAGGGTTCTTGATGATTTGAGGAATTGATGTTATTTCATATCTACAGACTGAATTTCTTCCAAGGACATAATACAGTTCCTTTAAAACATCAGACTATGAATTTACCTTTCATATGAACCACCTTAGAATTTTCAAAGAAATTAGAGAAGGAAATTGTTCAATGCTATTGTTAAATATCTGATAGGCTTTCTACTAAAAATCGAACAGTTCTAAAACCTAAGGGAATGACTCTATGGTAGGGCAGTAAGCATGTACAAGGCCCAGAGTTCAATCCCAAGCTCTGCAAAAAATAAATAAAGATTTCTAGATAAAACATGCTTTTAATATATTGTTAAATTTATAGGAACTAAGGAAACTCTCCAAGTCACCATTCTTCTGTCCAAAAGAAGAAAAACAATAGCCCAAGAGTTGAAAGCTGAATATGGAGAACTTAACAGTAAATGAAACAGAAAGTTGGGATTACCTATAGAATTTCTAGGATCACTATACTAAATTTTGAGTCTCTGGTGAGATGAAGGGATTGAAATTGCAACTCCTGCAGTACTGGTTAGCTTGGGACCTCTGGGAACAGAACTAAATTTAATTCCCCTGTCTCCTGAGGATAATATGCTCAATTTTGGAAATTGATACTCAAATATTAAAATCAATCTGATATGAGTTCATAAACAAAGATGATCAAAACCAGAATAAATCACCAGTAACAATAACAACAACAATAAAACAATAAAAAGCAAAGTTGGACCCACTAAAATATCAGGGTTTTTTTTTTCAAATACACATATAATTATCAACTGTTGCATAATAAACCACAATTTTGTTGTTTAAACCTTTTATTTTGCTACCAACTTTTGTAACTCAGCTGGTCAGTTCATCACTGATCCATCCAGGGTCAGTGAGATTATTGAGGGCTAGGAGAACTATTTTCAAAGTGCCTTCTTTACTGGTATGGCCAGTTATGTGATCAAACCTCAGGGTTCCGTGGCCTCTATCTTTCCTCACATGATGCCTCACTCTGCAAGGCCATGCCATTCAGCTTAGTTTTCTCAAACCATGGTGGTTTCAAGGTAGTTACATTTCTGATATGTGAATGGGCTTACAAGTAGGGTTGCCAAATTCAGCAAGTAAAAATCAAAGACAGTCACTTAAATTTGAATTTACATAAAAAATAACTATTTTTTTCTAGTAAAAAATGTCTGAAATATTGCCCGGGAGATACTTATACTAAAACGTGTACTTTCCAAATGCAGCCAACTGAAGACTTCCAGGCCAGTTTAAAACCTTGCTTAAAAATGAAATAGTTTCATTTTTTACTATAGAATATTGGACCAACAGTCACAGATTTAAGAGATGGAGAGAAACTTCTATCTTCCTCACTTCTTGAGAAGAAAGTGGCAAGGTCACCTGGCAAAAGTTTATGTGGGGTGGAATAAGCTGTAGTGGCTATCTTTTGAAAATATAATATATCCTAAGAATAAAATAAGTATGCAAGAAAAGAGTAAAAATACAGAATCACAAAAATGAATTAAGTGGTGTCCCTAGAACTAGAAATTGCAGAAATAAAAATTATAATAATTGGAAATTTTCAAATATTTAATAGATTGAATGGCAAATTAAATATGGCTAAAGAAAAACTCTGGCTTACTGGGAGATAAATACAAATAACTTACTGAGACTGCTGCCATTTGTAAGGACAAAAAGTATTATTTAACACTATTAACACTATTAAAGCTGTAGCTATTAAGAAAAGATTGAGAAATATTATAGGAGAGATTAAATAACATGGAAAATATATTTAAAGAGATAATTATTGTGATTTTCAGATAAAAATATAATAAACATAGACAACTGAATTAAATAAAAAGAAAAGTAATACCCATATACCCAGTTTTTTAAAAAGCAGTCATCAAGCACCAAGGATATGGAAAGAATTCATAAGGAAAAATAGAAACCTAAAACACAATGATAACTAGATGGAAACTCCTCAAGAGCAGGACTAGAATCCAGAAGAGTTAGAAAAACATCTTCAAAGTTCTAAGAAGAATTGACCATAAAAAAAAAAAAAAAAGTTGTGCTCAGCAAAATATTTTTTCAAGAATGAAAATATTTTTAGGTAAATAAATCTGAGATGCCTGAGTACCAAGTAATCTACCCTGAATTAATGTCTAAAGGCGTTCTCTGGAAAGAAAGAAAATGATGCCAGAATACAGATCTGAAATGTAAAAGAGAATGTTGTACAAACAAATTGTTCAGTTTTAGGGGACTAAAGAGCAATCAGTGTTAATAAAATGTCCACTATTTAATTTACTAGGCATTAGTGTATACAACAAGATGAAAGACTGGAATTAATATGCTCTATATTTCCTATAATAATAATTAGGTACGGTTCTGTGGGCAGCAGAGTGGATGATTTACTATACTGGCTCACTTTCAAATCTGTTATATACACATGGCAAAATTTCAAAGAGTGGAAATAGAGTACAAAACAATTTTAAGTTTAGTACCTTGGTTGAGGAATGGTGAGGCCAGAGACAGAAAAAGAGAGACAACTGGAAAGTTTTACAGCCTTGTTACTCAGTTTCCTGGAGAGATCAGCACACCTCACAGGGCCAGTTGGGGGTCATTCACAAAGTGGAGAGAGAAAGGGAAACTGAGGGCAAATGCCTCTTCTGTGGTTTCTGAGGATAAGGGTTGAAATTGGCTAATTTGAGCAATTGCATTGATCTCTAGGGCATTGATCTCTCCCCAGTTCTCTAGTACCTGGTCCTGGAACAATTAGGGTGAGTGTATTTTGGCCCAGAATGTGAGGATCCAATAAAGTTGGTTGAGGATATAGATTTAATTGGCCACTCAAGGAGAACTGACTGGCCTCTAGCCAGGGCCACAAAACTGGGATCAAGACTGCATTTTAACAACCATATTATAATATTATTGAAAAAGTAAGGGACCTGGAAAAAAAAAAAAGAAGTATGAACTGGAAAAAAATTAAACCTTTTAGAAAAAAGTTGAAGATAAGAAGAAGCAGCACAAAATGTGGCAAAATATAAAACAAATGTAAAATAGTGGAGACAAATACAAAATTATTAACTTTTTCAATAAAATTAAATGGACTAACCCTTAGAATTTTAAAATAGAATTAAAGCATTTTAAATATCTCTCTGATCCTCTAAATATAACCAACAAGCAATTTATATTCTTAATGAAATAATAAAAATAGATGAAAACATCAATGAAATAATTAAGATTATATGAAAGTTTTGAAATGTAGGTCCTCAAATATAAGTCTCCTGGCTTTCATGCAATACAAAACCATTATTCTTCATGGATGTTTAGCAGAGTTATGTTGTGTTGAATAAGTGGTAGATCCATGAAAATATAGATGTATTTAACTGGAGAATGTAAAAGGGAAGAGCCCTTGAATGAAATACAGAATTCCTCAGTTGCTAACAATATTTAAGACTTTTAATAGGACACAAAGTAAGCTTCTTTCCTCCAACTACTTCTTCTTAAAAATATATAAATAAAGCAAGTTTTCAGAGAATTTATCTGATTCTGCAATGGTAGTAATCATCCTAACAGATTTTCCATAAAACTCAGAAAATGTGAGGGTCTCCTCTGAAAACTGCTACTTCCTTATTTCATTTGGCTGTTGCAAGTCTCTGAGGATGCCAAGTATTTTTAGTCACAAATCCAGGCCTATAATAGCCCAAACTTGGTATTCATTTATCCTTGTAAACATTAATCTGATATTTATGGGGGAGAAAAATCGATGACCTTTTTTTTGCAGTGATTGATTCTCTTCTAAAGTAGAAGCTATAAATTGCTGAAATTAAATTAATGACATTAAACTTCAATATGTATATCATAGAAAAGAGGAATTCCTTAGCTAAATGTTTATTACATAATGATTTCCTTCATAATAAGGATAAATAAGTTCAAAAAGCAGGATAAGTTTGTTGTCTAAGGAGCCAATTTTAGAATGATGTTTGGCTTATAATTAATCTTAAAGTACGTATAATATGTGCTGTTTCACACAACTCATTCAGTATTACATTAAAAAACAATACTTACCTTAGATCCCAGCACTGTGTCTACATTAGTTCACATTCAAATGGTTTAATTTTATATTCAAACTATCATTATTCTATCTTCTCTATTAGAGAAAGCCTACAATACAGATTAGTCAAATGACAAGTGACGTAAAACTAATCCAAACTTGCATCAGTAAAAGAAAGAATGAGAACAGGAAGAAAGGAAAATAAAAGTATGTAAGGGTAAGAGGAAAACAAAACAGTTAATGGCCCAGTAAGTGGTTTAGGAGCAGATCTAGTACTTATAAAGTAAAAGGTATTTTAGTTATAGTTCTCCAAAGACAGATTGACAAGGGATCACTCCCCTACCAGCCTCCCCCCACACACATGAAAAGGAAGAATTGGCTCATATGATTCCAGAGGCTAAGATATGCCACAGTATCTGTTGTCAGAAATGGGACATAAGAGGGACTCCAGGTGAAGGAGAATCCTC
>PVLC010004061.1:56493-74954 GCA_004027655.1 Graphiurus murinus
ACAAGATCACATCAAAGTCAATCACTAAACTGACCAGGAGATAGGGGGAGGATGGGTGGGAATTGGGGAAGGGTTAATGAGAAATATGTGCATGGATGTCTTTACCTGTACTAGCTTGTACCCAACAAAAATGTGTGATTAACCCTGTTGTACCCAAGAAATGTATAAAAATCCATGCTAAAAAAAAAATAAAAAAATTAAAAAAAAAAAGAAAACACACACACACACACAAAAAAAAAGAAATCTGGGGAACCAAGAGAATTGTGGTGGTACAATTTGGTCCAAGTGTGAAGGCCTAAGGCTGAGTGAGAGCAAAGAGTTGGAGATACTGTTGAAAATATCAAGTCCAAATCTGAAGGCTCAAAAACCAGCAGCACCAATGTCTGAGGGCAGGAGAAGGTGGATGGCCCAGCTCAGACACAAAGAACAAATGCACCCTTCTTCTGCCTTTTTTGTTCTCATTGAGCCCTTAATAGATCGGATAATGTGTATCCACATTGGATAGTGATCTTTTTTTCCTCAGTCTGTGGAATCAAATACTTATCTCTCTAGAAACACCCTCACAGATACACACAAAAATATTGGTTTACAAGCTATCAGTGCATCCCTTAGTCCAGTCAAGGTTACACACACAAAGAATTAACCATCACAGATAAATTCAGATGTTCAAATGTTATCAGATCTTTCTGTGATTTCATCACACACACACACACACACACACACACACACACACACACACACCTCCCTCTTATTCTCTCACCCTATCTCCCTACCTGCTTACCTATGGATATATAGATCTCTATTCTGAATCTTGCAAGATTGATACTGGTGGTGCAATGCCTACTTTAAAGTTTGAATCTTTTGAATTTAAGTAGAGAAATAAAACAAGAGACTTTGATTGGTCCATCTTATATCACATGTCCAAACAAACCTTTTATTACAACATGAGGGGTGGGATAATCTGACAGATTAGCCTCAGCATCATGCATCCCTATTAATAAATTGAACAGAGAAGTGAGAGTGAAAAAAACATGGCTGACAAGTGGAATATAGTATGGAACATTACTGTCTCCTTAGGGTAGTGCCAGCACACTTCTTAGTATAACATCCCAAGGATTAAATGACGCAGTGATTCTGATACAGTGCTTCTGTTTTACTTTTCTAGGTGAAGAAATCAAGAGCCAGAGAAATGATGGACAAAGACAAGACCCAATAAAAGTAGTCTTACTTTATAATATGGTCATTAACAAACAGATATATTTCATACAATCTTCTACAAACTACTTTGTTTAAAAATAGTAAGATCTCTACAAAATCTGAAACTCTAGACTTCAGATCTCCTATCATTGTCATCTATATTTCTTTTTTCTATGGCATTGCTCATGTTAACTTCATTCTTTTCCAGCATGTCATAGGGAAAAAATGCTTTGTATTACTCCTGATTTCAATCATAAAAAACACATGGAGAAAAACACATAAAAATTACAGAGAAATAATAAAAATATAAAAAGGAAAGTGATTTTATAATGCATTTTCCTTTAGATTACCAATATCAATAGCAATACCCCAAGATGTTTAAACCATATGGAGAAGCTCAGCTACACAATACTGACTCCCTTGGATTCCTATCAAATGTGAAGCAGAGTGTTAGTGACATTTATGAGAATAATTTTGAAGGAAACTGCTTTATTTGACCCCAAAGCCACATCCTGGGTAATTATTTGCTTTTCATCTTTCTTTAGAACTCCTTTTTTATTTTCTTCTTTCACAACCCTTATCAGGCGGAGAATGAACATCTATCTTAGAAATTATATTTGAAGTTGGAAATTTATGGCCATGTGTTTCTTTATGGAAAATTAACAGCCGATAGTGTAGCAATTCTTCACCCATGTGCTGTCACTTACAGCAATCTGATGTGTTGATGAAAAAGTTTTAAAAACAAGAAAAGAAAAAAGGAAAGTAAAACTCCAAACTGTGAGCCTACATGTCATCTAGTCATACATACACATTGTAGATATATCAATAATATCTTTTATGCCATTCTTTAACTAAAATCAGTCATTTTAGGTGAACAGACACATAAATTCTGTTTCATTATAGAAAATATATCCACAAAAATATTTTATATATTTCAGTATATTTTATATAAACATAAAACATTTTATAAATACAAATACAGATGTATGTACTTATTTCTACAAAGAATATTTATATTTTATATATATATTTGTGTTATATAAATGTGAATTCTTTCCATAAAATAAGTATAATATGATTTGTTATAGATATGTATGCATATGTAATAATAATAATTATATTTAATGCTTACCAAATATACTATAATACATTTTAAGCTAGTTATGCATAATTTCATTGAATTTTTACAACAATTTTATGAGTCGTATAGCATTATTATATCAATACATATATATAGTATTTGTCCATATGTAGCGGAGCCAGGAGTTAAACTCACATAAGGTAAATATCAGACAAAGTCAAAATTTACTAACAATAGCAAGAAGATAGTGGATAAATTGGCATAAATAAAGTGTTCATTGTACAAATATACTTTTAAAGATCTAAAAGAAAAGCATTGCATAAACTAAGACATGGAAAAATGGATTTTAATGTATTTTTAATTAGCCAGAGATGTCACTTTGCAAATTAATGTAAAACTGCAAAATTGGTGGTTAGGTAAATTTTTAAGGGATATAATTTTGTTTCTTTTCAAAACTCTTTTTTACTAACTTATTGCCAAAGTACTTCAGTACTTTATTTAGAAGTATCTTACTGCCGTTATAAGTGTCTCTGATTTCAGCACAAATGCAAGTGTTGAATATTAAATCAACAGAAATATTATCCTTCTAAATATCATGGCTTCTATTTTTGGCATGTAAACAGATATATTTTGCATAATGTTAAACTGAATATGACTTTCTTATCATTTGCTTTTCTTCTTTAAAGAGCATACTTTTAGACTGTCTGAGTTATTTTTACCCAATGTATAAAAATTATATCCATATTTTAAGTTTCTTTTCAGTGAATTTCTTCACTTCAAATACACACACACACACACACACACACACACACGCACACATACTCTTCCTATTATGAGATCATTTATAATGTTGAAATCTAACTTAAATTATAAGGAAAATCCAATGTTGTAATAGAATATATCATACATGAAATTTCCAAAATATTGATGATATACACAACGCTCAAATATTTATAGTAATCATGAAATATATTGTTGAGAGTTAATTAACTATGCTGGACACATTTTATAAGTTTTAAAACTCTGAGCTTTTAATGCTATAAAATATGCTTAATATTTGAATTCACAACTACCATTTATCAATTAGTATACAGTTGACAAGAATCAACAGAAATTTACATTAAAAGAACAGATAGGAAGAGACCTACTGTGGAATGGTGCCATATTGGAGACTTGGGATTAGTCTCTGCTATTGGATGTCTGGATATTCAGTAGCTTCATTAGCTTAAGTCAGAGTTGAAAAGTGGGACCTCATAATTTTGACCTTAAAAAGAGCCTCTAGTATTGCCAAAATGGATTTTTTATTCATGTGCTGATAGTATGGCACTGGAGTTAACTAATAACATATGCTGCTTCAAATCAACTGTTCACTAATTTTGTCTACTTGGTTTTATCTACTTGGTCTACTTAATTAGTATTTCATCCATGGTAAATTCTTGCTTATAGGGAAAGATACAAAGATCTTTATACTTTTTCCTACTTCAATATACTTATCATTCTGCTAGTTTGAGTTTCATCACTGTGACAAAAACAAAACAAAACTGAGACAATCATAAGGAGGAAATGTTCATTTTAGCTCATGGTTTAAGAGGTTTCAGTCCATGATTGTTTGGCCCCATTGCCTTTGTGCCTTCAGCAAGCCAGTATATCATGGTGGGAAAGCACATGGTAGAGGAAAGTTATTCATTTCATGTCAGCCAGGAGTAAAATGAGAGATAAGAAGGAGCTAGGTTCCAATATTCTCTACAAAGGCAGGTTCCCAATGACCCAACTTTCTTCCACTAGACTCCACTTCCTAAAGGTCTGACCAGCTCCAATCTATAGTAGTTGTTATTCCTCTACTTTAGTCATTTCGTGTTCCTGATCTTTCTATCTGTCTTATTTTAGGCCCTTGGTCAACTGAGTGGGCTATTTGCTACTTTCCTTGAGGCTATAGCTAATCTTATCTTGTGGACTTGCTTGCACAGTACAAAGCTCTACCAATTGAAAGGATTGCTGAATATACTACTGTATAGTTATCTTTTTTTTTTTTACCTGCCCCTATATATTAAACCAACTCATGCTAATCATATTCTGAAATTTTTCTTCTCTATCAGCTAATTATAAAGTATTCCACTGAACAGCCATAGTTGTAAACTGAGATTAGACAATGGTGGCAGATAATGGGATAAGGGGATTAAACAATGGTGGCAGATAATGTGGGGTCTTGGCTACCTGTTCGTACAAATTTCTTGTAATACCTGGTCCAGCTCATGCCTCATAGAAGACAGATGTAGCACTTCAATCTTCTGATATATTGGTCCTAGTTCTGGTCCTGCCTGACCTTTTGATTTCGTAGATCTCAGTTGTCTCATGATGGACAATTCTAGATGAATGGTCAACTGAAATCTCATTGTTAGACACTCCACCTTATGTATGTGGTTTAAACACTTGTCAGAAATTACCTAACTAGGCATGTACTTATCCAATGCAGATGGTGTGACCTTATTTTTAAACTCCAGGAAACTGCACTAAGATTTTCCATCAGAGGCTTCTTCCCATAATTTTGATGGGATATCTCTTTCAAATATTCATACCTTACAGGGCTTTATTATTACAAATTATTATATTGTTTCATTTTTTCCACATTGTTTCCTCTTGTTAAGTTTTATTGAGTCAGGCATTGTCAGGCACTGTATTGGAAATATTGTCAGTAGAAGCCATTTGGATTTTAAAATTATGTTATCTTCCTCCAGCAAATATTTAAGTGTATTAGTTCTAGTCTCCTGGGGCATAAGCACACTGAGATCACCTTAACTCATCTTCAGAGATTAAGATAATTCAAAGCCAAGCTGCAGTGCCCTTAAAGGACCTTTGTGCTTCTACTTTATATCTATACTGCAGCCCTAGAAATTTCTAATGGTTTATTAGTAGGTCCAGTGATTCTATAGTTGCTTAGATGTCTCTGTAAAGCTGATAAAAGCTCCACTAAACATTTTTAATGTCATACATAGTATTTACTCAATACACATTTGTTAAATGGGTGATTGTGTGGCTGACTGGACACTTAAGTACCAATAGTGATAATAATAATTGGTAAGTATTTGGCTTGATAAAATTAAAGAAGCTCAAGTCTGTTATAGGATAAACACACACACACATCTCACTAAGAGATCTTTATAGTAAATATATAATTATTAAATATGTATAAATATATAAATATTATTCATCTACAAATATAAACAAGTCAGATGTGGTGGTACAAGCCTGTAATCCCAGTACTTGGAAGGCTGAGACAGGAGGATTACAGGTTTGAGGACAGCCTCAGCAACATGGGAAGTCTCTCGGTAATCTAACAAGAACTTTTTTCAAAACAAAAAATTGCCACACACAATATATATAAATGTATATATAAAATATAAAATAAATAATTGTTTATATGAATGATATAATGCTCATAGGTATATTTACATAGTTATTATTAATATTGACTTTATTATATACAAATGTCAACAAATTTAATATAAAATGATATTTTTATCAGGATAAGACATAATTGAAAGAAATAATGTATTTGAAAGGGAATAAAATGAACACATTTTATCTCATTACCTTTAAATTTAGTGATGAAATTATAAGATCATATTATGAATATTTGCTTTATCAGATGCAATGCATTAAATAGAAATTAATCAAAATAATAAAAAATTTATCAAACTTTTGAAAGTCAGTATTCCAAGATATATTCAAGTTTCCTATAAGAAGATTCCCTTTTGTCTATGAATTTTGCATATTTCTGAAATTAATCAGTAATATCTGATAAAATGTAAATATTAAATAACTTTTTTTCTTAGCTCAACTCTATCAAGCATAGAAGTTAATGCTTTGAGCCAGGTGTGGTGGTGCATACTTGTAATCCTAGAACTTGGGAGGCTGAGACAGGAGGATACAGATTCACGGCCAGCCTCAGCTACTTAGTGAGGGCCTCTGCAACTTAGTGAGACCTTGTTTCAAAATAAAGAATAAAAATAGGACTGGGGGTGTAGCTTGGAGGTAGAATGACTCTGGGTTCAATCCTCAGTACCACAAAAAAAAAAAAAAAAAAAGTCAATGCTTTGAAATGTTTTCATATGCTTCTCATTAAAATGGTTAGAA
Organism: Graphiurus murinus; assembly: GCA_004027655.1. Lineage (NCBI taxonomy): Eukaryota > Metazoa > Chordata > Mammalia > Rodentia > Gliridae > Graphiurus > Graphiurus murinus. The sequence goes on from PVLC010004061.1 coordinate 62,906, forward strand.
AATTAAATAAATTGTCAGATCTTTCTTTGAAATCTTGTGTGGTTGACAGTTACATGCAGTTATTGGAGGAGGCCTCATCACAGAATATTTGACAAGATGTTAAGCTATATCCCCCTATCCTGCCTGCCTGAAATATCTCTGAACAAATTCACTTCATCTCTCAGGGTCTCGAAATTTTCACCAAAATATAGATATTTCGATTATTTGTTCCCAAAGGCCTATGTACAGGCCTTTTATTGACTTTGCTTAAAAAAAATCAACTAGAAATTTCCATTAAAAATTCAGACTCAAAGACTTACTTCTGACATGCTGAATCAGATCCTCAAAGGCTGCAGTGTAGGAAGTTCTCTGGTTGATTCTGTGGTGAAGTTGAGTTTGAAAAGCACTGAATTGAATGAACTTTTGGCCTCTCTCACAGCTCTGAATTGTCCTAGTTAGACATTTGCCTTCATCAGTGATTCTGTCTATTTATGAGAATATTAGGCCCAAATCAATTTTCATGTTTTCTGCGAGATAAGAAATTTGGTTTACCTCCACATATACAATACGGAGTGATCAAGTTCAATTATGTTAGAAAAGATTGAGTACACAAGCAATGAGTTTAGGGATTAAGGAAGTCTAGAAATTTACCATTTTATTATTCTCTAAATCCCCCCTTCACTCCCTTCTTCCTATCCCAGGACTTATTAATGGCTTTAGTACAGTAATCTGGGAACTTAATCATAACTGCTCAATAAATATTTACTGACCAGATTTAATTAACCATCAAGTCAATTCCTGTAGACTGCAAACATAGTTTTACCTATATAGATCACAAATATCTCATTATTTATGAAAATCCATTAAAAATGAAGCTGAGTAGTAACACCAGCCTTCTGATGTTCTCATGAGTTCCTGTAAGCATCGTTACCCTCTTAATCAGCTTGAGACCATTTACTTTCATGTAAGTAAAATAAAATCAGAAAATTATAAGGAAAGATAGGGAGTTCTAATCCTAGATCTGTCACCTGTTAGTCACTGGGTCAAAGGTAAACTGTTTTTTTTTCTCTGAGACTCATTTCCTCATCTGTAAAATGAGGAAAACAATACTTTTTCACTAAATTGCTATAATCATTAAATGAAATAATACATTTAAAATGTCAAGAAAAACACCTAGCACATAAAAAGTACTTAATACTAGTTTTATACTTTTAATGAGAATCAAATAAAGTTATGCATTAAAATCCTTTTCTACTACAGCACACTGTTATGCATTTGGCGAGAAAACTACTTTTCAAGATTATTACATTGTAAAAAAAAAAGGATCATATTTATAATTTCAAGCTATTGCATGAATATATTCTATTAAAATATAAGATGTTATGTGAGTATTAGTCATTTTAGAATGCAATATACCAACGTATTCTTGATATTTTGGAGAATCATAGAAGAAAAGAATCACAACATAGTAGTCCATGATCAAAATAGCCTGTGGTGGCAATCAAAGATGTTCCTATCCCAGGGACAGTGACTGCCCCTTATCTCCTTTGGCTCTGACCCCAAGTGTCAGTTATGCCCTAGTGTTCCGACTGTGGATACAGATTCTGGAGAGGGAGGTCTGGATTGCCACTTACTAGCTGCACTGCCTAAGTAGTCTGATATTCAACTTAGGACCACCAACATCTCTGCTAATGGTAACACTGGAAATCTAAATTCCATCCTTTTTTAAGAGCTGAGGGTGCTGCTGTTTTCTGTACAAAGATATTAGAAATGGAGAGTTCCTTAACTCATGGGTATACTTTTTTGCATGAACTATAAATCAGCCCTGCTTGTGCCTAGAGTTCCATTAATTACCTCGAAAAAATTAGTTCCTTTAATCTCTTTTCCTAATTGTCCCTTTCCTTGAATCTTAAAAGATTTCATTTAGAAGGGATGGCTATGGCCTAAAATTGGATTTCAGTGATTGTTGTACAGCTCTGTAAATATACCAAAGATCGTTGAATAGTATATGCTTAAAATGAATAAATACTGTGATGTGTAAATTAAATCTCAATAAAACGGTTAAAAACAATAGAAAAAACAAGGAGCTCATTTTTGTGAAGCACACATGAAAAAATATAACAAGAGTTCAAATAATACACAACCTCACTTATGTAAATTGAGTTCAGAAAGAAGGAATGTTCTAAGCAATAGAGTAAGAAACATTGATTTTTTTGAGCACTTGAGAGTTAGCCCCATGGGATGCCTAGACTAATTCTGGGTGCAGATTAATGAAGATGCATGTGCTGAATAATAATAAGAATGTGAGAATAAGAAATTTTCAGTGACCCTTTCTAGCTTTGTGAAATTAATTGACTTCTCATCCTTTCTACTTTAATATCAATATCTAAGACTGAAAAATTCTAAGAAATTCTTAACAGCATTCCACAAGTTTGATATATCTTCTAGCTCGGTTAAAAGCATTTTTTCATTGCTGTGTTATTCTATAACAACTCAATGGCCAAAGCACATGGTTGTGTCCAATTTAAAGGAGTAGGGAAGTAGACTCCACCCTTAGAAATTAAGTTGGAATCAACGAATATTTCCTGTTGGCTAATTAAAGAGATTATATTCTAAGTGGCAAATATGGAAGAAATTTCAGATGGAAGAAAAGGAATGCACAAAACCATGAAGTTCTGGAAATTTTCAATCAGTTCAAAATGATTGAACATGATGAAAAGAAGAATGGCAGAGGTACAAAAGTTTGTTTTGACCTTTCAAACATATTGAAAACATTGATTGCAATTGCTTATCATCTATTTTCTCAGAAAAATGTAAGTAAGATTATATTATTGAAATATTCATGCCAGTAAAGTTCTTTCTGCAACAAAAAGCTGGCATTTACTTAAGATTTTTTTTAAACAACCCAGAATATCAAGTAACACATAATAGATGAAATGATGTTTAAGCTAATTTTATTTAGATGGCTAATATTTAAATGTTATTTGTAACACATTATCCAATATTTTCATAATAAGACTTATAAGAAGAATTGCCTACATGCATCTGTAGAATTTTAATGCTTTATACATATGAGACTTACATTGGAGAAAAGATAAGCCTTCTCAACAAATGGTGTTGGGAAAACTGATTAACAAGTTGTAGAAAAATGGAATTAAATCCCTATCTCTCACCCTGAATAAGGGTCAACTCAAGATGGATTAAAGACCTGGAAAGTAGACCTGAGGCTTTGAAATTACTAGAGGAGGGCATAAGGCCAACACTCCAACATACAGGCACAAGTAGAAACTTCCTTAATAAGATCCCCAAAGCTCAGGAAATTAAAACAAAAATTAATAAATGGGATAGCATTACATTTAAAAGTTTCTGCTCAAGCTGGGCGTGGTGGTGCACGCTTGTAATCCCAGCATTTGGGAGGCTGAGACCGGAGGATCTGGGTTCTAGGCCAGCCTCAGCTTCCTAGTGAGGCCCTCCGCAACTCAGTGAGACCCTGTTTCAAAATAAAGAATAAAAAATAGGGCTGGGGGTGTAGCTTGGAGGTAGAGTGCCCCTGAGTTCAATCTCCACCGCAAAAATAAAAATAAAAATAAAAAAATAAAAGTTTCTGCTCATCAAAGGAAACCATCTAGAGTCTAATAAGAGAGTTTACAGAATAGGAGAGGATCTTTGCCAGCTATTCCTCTGATAGAGGAGTAATATCTAGAATATAAAAATTACTTAAAAGATAATATAAAAAAACTAATAACTCAATGAAGAAATGGGCAATTGAACTAAATAGACACAAAAAAGAAATACAAATAGCCAATGCATACATAAAAAAATGTTCAACGTCATGAGCAATCAGGCAGATGTGAATTAAAGCTACACTCAGATTCCATCTAATCCCAATTAGAATGGCAATCATCAAGAAATCAAACAATAAATGCTGGCAAAAATGTGTGGAAATAGGAACTTTTCTACATTGTTGGTAGGATTGCAAATTGGTGCAACCACTATGGAGATCAGTGTGGAGGTTCCTCAGAAAACTGGGAATGGATCCACCATATGATCTAGCTATACCACTCATGAGTATATTTCTAAAGGGACTGAAATCAGAATATTGGAATAATACATGCATATCCATGTTTATAGCAGCACAATTCATAATAGCCACATTATGGAACCAAGGCAGGTATTCATCAACAGATGAATGGATTTCAAAATTATGGGATATACATACAATGGAATTCTGCTCAGCAATAAAGAAGAACAAAATGATGTCCTTTGCAGGAAAATGGATGGACCTGGAGAACATTATGTTAAGTGAGATTAGCCAGTCACAAGAACTGAAGGGTCATATATTATTCTTTCATATGCTGAAGCTAGGAAGCAATTGAGATATAAGAGGGACTTTAAATAATGGAGAAGAAACGCTAGTGGAATGTGGGAGGTAGTCATGGGGAGGAGAAGGAAAATTAATGAAGGAAACACTTCCAGTGACTATATATATATGTGTGTGTGTGTGTGTGTGTGTGTGTGTGTGTGTGTGTGTGTGTGAATACCAATGCCAATCTCAGTATCTTGTATGGGGAAGGAGGGATTGGGGAGGGACTTGGATGAAAAGTCACCAAGTATTGTGTGCATGTATGTCACTATCACTGTGATATCACATTATGATGTGAGACTATAATGCACCAATAAAAGTGGAAAAATATATGAAAGAATAATCTAGAAAATTGTTTCAGTTTTGCTAAGATACTTTGTAAATGCAATCCATATTGTACTTCATTATATCTTAGTATTTTTTTTTTTTTTTTTTTTTTTTTGCGATACAGGGGATTGAACTCAGGGGCATTCTACCTCTGAGCTATACCCCCAGCCCTATTTTTTATTCTTTATTTTGAAACAGGGTCTCACTAAGTTGCAGAGTGCCTCACTAGGTAGCTGAGGCTGGCTGCAAACCTAGATCCTCCGGTCTCAACCGCCCAATTGCTGGGATTACAAGCATGCACCACCACGCCTGGCTATAGCATAGTATTTATAAAGAAATACTAAAAATTATTTTAAATGCACTATATACATGAAATGAGAAATAAATTTTTAGTGAGGGTTTTTTTTTCTGAATGTCAGAAATTGTTACCTTTCAAAGAAAACTTTGTTTCTTTTAAATTAAAAGTGAAGACCCAAAATACCCTTAATTTAAAGAAAATATGGATAAGCCAGGCATGGTGGCACATATCTGTAATCCTAGTACTTGGGAGGCTGAGACAAAAGGATCACAGATTTGAAGCCAGCCTCAGCAACATAGCTAGACCTTTGGAATTTAATGAGACCTTATTTCAGAGTAAAAACTAAAAAAGGGCTGGGGGTATAATTAGGAGCTAGAACATCCCTGGATTCAATCCCCTGTATCAGAGTAAAGAAACAAGGAAATAAAAATAAAACAAGTAAAATACAACAATAAAAAGGAGGAATAGATATTTTTAATTTGGTTTAAACATCACACATTGTATACATATATTAAAACATCATATGAAATCCCACTAATACATACAATTGTTATGATTCTATGTGTTATTTTTAAAGAGAGGATTACTAGTAGTTTCCTAGGTTTCTTTTTCTATAATATCATGAATTAAATTTTTTTTCTAAATCTTGAACATTTGTCTCCACTTCAAATCTTGGGACATCTGTCTTTGAATCTTATAGTTAAATAAATGCCACACAGTCTTTATGAGTCAAGATTTCTGGAGGAATTTGAGTATGTATAATTCTAGACACTTGCAATTCTAGATAGTTTTAATTCAACACAATCACATTTCAAGGCTGTAACACTGCTGACATTAGTGTACTTTGTGCAAAATAGGAAATGGTACTTCTTACTCCTGAAAGGCACAGCCTGAATTTCAGCATCAACTTCTCTGTTCAAAAAGGTGCAATAAGCCACTAGAACAACTTTATGCTGTGGTCCTTTGTGGAAAATTCATTTTTTTCTGTACCAACCAACCAACTTCAAATATGCTACTTTATTTTCTTAATATCAGAGATGTTTTCTATTTAATAAAGTAATAAGTTAAATTTTAAATGATTTCTCTCTAAAAATAAAAATCCATTAACTCAATATAAGTATTTGATGGAGTTTCAAACAGAGAAGAAAACTATGAAAAAACTCTTTAAATATGCTTGATCAGATTTTATTACACATATTATGTTTAAATTTGATGAGTTAATGGGAATTATAATAGACTGAAGAGCATGGGTGTAGGCTCTCATTCCCCACTTTGCTACTAGAAAGTTCTAGAAACTCATTTCATCACTTTACCTTTTAGATTTAAGTTTACTAATCTATAAAATGAAAATGCTTGCTAGATGTTTTCTTATAGTCATTCTATTTCTCAGATTCTTTGATTTTTATCGAAAGAATATGATAGTGTCTATTTTCCAATTATATATTTGGACCCTGTAGAATTTGTATTTTAACAGCTGAAAATCAATAAAATACCAATAACAACTTGGAAACTAACTTTTTAGTATATATGTGGGTGTTTCATCATCTAATGTAGAAAGAGAGAGCCTATTTATTTTGCAACTCAAGGACAAAGTGACACTTGCATAGATCAGGAAGTCAAAAAGATGATTTTATTTTTGGAAATGGCACAGTGTAACAAAAGGAAGTGATACATAATCCTTCCTGGGAAAAAAAATGAAATTTTTTCTATCTTATTTGGTTATTTCAGATACAAAGTTCAGTTTCTAATGACTTAAAATGCAGTTATTATTTGGGCAATAATATTTATTTGAATTATATAAATGAAACTAGATTTTGGCACAATTTTTTAAGTAATTCTTTCCACAAATTAATTTCTAGTGAATATCTAAAAGTAAAATATTAAGGTATTCTACTATTGTAGTCAAAGTATGGATTTTAAAGTCATGTAAGTCTCTAGTGAAAGATTTGTCAGCAATTAGTTCACATAATTGTATTAACATAGATGGTTATATATACCATTTCCCTCATTTAGTTTGTGTATACGTATGCCTTTTATCCATGAAATGCTCTGATTGTCTCATCTCTCTGCTATAATTCAGTAGTTCTTTTATTCTGTTCACAAGTAATTCTATACAACAGAATGATAGAACCCAAGTCCATATTTGTGTATAAGACAGAGTGGGGAAGAGCCTTATCACTTTGCTATATATTGATTACCTTACCAGCAGGAGGAAAGAGGCAAAATATAAGTGCATTCCTTGTGTCTGCTGTCAATAAATAGTTGTGCTTGGAGCCGGGCGTGGTGGCACACGCTTGTAATCCCAGCATTCGGGAGGCTGAGACCGGAGGATCCAGGTTCGCGGCCAGCCTCAGCTACCTAGTGAGGCACTCCGCAACTTAGTGAGACCCGGTTTCCAAATAAAGAATAAAAAATAGGGCTGGGGGTTGGGGGTATAGCTCGGAGGTAGAATGCCCCTGAGTTCAATCCCCAGTACAAAAAAAAAAAAAAAAATAGTTGTGCTTGAACCTTCTCCACTTTTATCTAACAACTAACTAACTAAAAATCCCCAAACTCCATCAAATGTGAAACTAAGAACATGCTAACCCTCAAAAGAAAGAGATGGGAGCCAGGAGTAGTGCTGCATGGCTGTAATTCCAGTATATGAAAGGCTGAGAGAAGAGGATTGCAGGTTCAAGGTCAGACTCAGCAACTTAAAGAGGCCCTCAGAACTTAGTGAGACCCTGTTTCAAATTAAAATAACAAAACAGGGCCAGGGTGTAGCTCAGAGGTAGTATGCCTCTGAGTTTATCCTTAGTGCCAAAGAAAATAAAAAAAGAAAAGGAAAAGAAAGGGAAGAAATGAAAGGAAAGGAAAGTTGTCCTTTTCCTACTAAATGTAAATCTATCACTTATTTATTCATCATTTACATAGAAAATTTACTGAAAACTAGCACAAATTGTTACCTGTTCACCTAGTCCCTCCTCATCCTGGAATAGAGCTATGCCACCTCTCCCAGACTCTCTGTGTTTAGATTTGACCCTATGACTGAGTTCCTATGATAAGAAGTAAGGTTCTCCACTCAGAGGCTTAGAAAATTAAACACTTCCACATATGAGCCCTTTTTCTTTCCCAACCCAAGGACCACCTAGAGATAAATCTGCAGACACAGAGGAAACAGAAGCTTTGAGTTTCAAGGTAAATATGTTCTAAATAATTATGCAGAAGATCATGTAGGTAGGAATAGTAACTGGTCTAACGCTCAAATGAGAAATAAACTTTTAGTGTGGTAAGGTATAGATGTCAGAGTTTATTGAGTATGACAGCTAAGTATTACCTTGCCTAATAATAGAACTTTTTCTATGCAAATACTTTGAGGTCTAGGGAAAGAGAAATATGAGAACTATGACTTATCATTCAAAAATATTTAACATGTATAATTCGAGAGGTTCTGAGAGACTGAAAATTTTTCCATAGGCCTGTCATGACTTTAGTCCCAACAATTCTTCCCCTCCCCTCTTATTATACTTATATTACCCAACCAATGACTGCTAAACCATAAAAAGAATTTCTCTCTCCTCCAAGAACCATCCTTGTTCACCTGTTGTGGGAATTAGTTGGAAATTTGGATGATGCCTTTTGCTAATGTTCTGTAAAGGCTATCCCTTTCTTTCCCAAATTAGAACACTCCTTTGGAGTATTTCTCATGTTATAGCATTGTGAATGAAGCCTGTACTTATTGATATTCTAGACGACTTTCTTGTACAGTGCTGTAGTCCCCATTCTATATTGGAAGTACAAGTAAGAGAGCATTGCTATCTCCACGAAGCTTACATCTATGTTGGTGGCGGAGGGGGATGCAGACACAGATTTTTTGTGTAATCACTCCCACAACAGGGTAATATACAAATTGTGAAACAATTGCAGATAAGTGAGAAATTAAATTCCCTGTAGTGTTCTGGTAAAGGTATGTTAGAAAATGAGGCCTGAAAATGAAATGCCTTCTACAGAGAAAATGCTGCATGTACAATGGCAAACAGCTACCCAACATGGAAGTATTTCAGTGGCAACTAAAACTTAGAAGGTCAGAACCAAACTTACCATCTCCCCAACCCCCATCTCATAAAGAGTATCCAGAACCATTCACACCAAAAATGAAGGGGTCAACTTTAACTCTTTCTTACCCCTCACTGCCCTCAACAACCACCCACCTACTACGAAATGCACCTCAAATCCATCCACTCTTCTTCATATTCTTCATATTCCTTGCTACCATGTTTCCCAGGTTATTTTAATAACAAGGCAGCTGATCTTACCAACTTTCTCCTAATCTCCCCATTTCCCAATTAATTATCCATACATGCAGAAGGATCTCTTCAAAGTTTCAAATAGGAAGATCCCTTCTCTCTTTAGTATCTTTAGATGCTGTCCTATTGTACTTAAAGACTATAATTCTTAAAACACATGACAAAGCTCTTCATTATCTGAACTGCTTTTTGAATGTTAAGCATTAGCTCAAATAGGATCTGTGTCCCACTTCCCTCCCTTATTATCTAAGTTATAATAATAATTGATTTGTTTTATGTCTTTGAGAAGGCCAAGCTATCACCCACCCCAGGATCTTCTACATGCTCTACCCTCTGCTTCAAACACTCTCTCTTCACTCCACCATTACCAGCACATTCCCCAGTCCTTACATGTCTTTTACTACTGGTGCACAAAATTAGGGGTTAGATGCTATGAAAACCACTGGCCCAGTTGCATTTACTACCTGTAGAATTAAAAAAAAAAAAACTAAAACAAGTTTACTTTCTAATTAAAACTGTGTTCTGACAATTATAAACAGCCAAGCTGACAAACTGATAAACAACTTTTCTCAGTCAGGAAAGGCCATGCATACAAAATCAAGCCATTTTTGGTTTGTCACTGCTCTCAGGTCTTACATCCATGTCACTTGCCAAGAGAGTCATCCATAACTCTCAAGACCTACTCCTCAGAACTTTCTGCAGTGATAGAAATGTTTTATATCTGTGTGGCCCAATTAAAGTAACTACTAGTCACATTTGCCTTTTGAATATTTTCTATGTGTCCAATGCAATTGCTAAATTTTAATGTCATTTAATTTTAATCCATTTAAGCTTAAAAAGATAGCAACAATAGGGAGTGACACAGCTCTGGATTAAGCAAAGTATTGTTGTTAAATGTTCCATTATTCCTTTTTATTCTTCTTTGAAAGGACTCATTAAACATTCACACAGCCAGGCGTGGTGGCACATGCTTGTAATCCCAGCATTCTGGAGGCTGAGACCAGAGGATCTGGGTTCGCGGCCAGCCTCAGCTACCTAGTGAGGCACTCTGCAACTTAGTGAGACTCGGTTTCAAAATAAAGAATAAAAAAATAGGGCTGGGGGTGTAGCTCAGAGGTAGAATGCCCCTGAATTCAATCCCCAGTACCACAAAAAAACATTCACTCAACATTCAGCAAATATCTCTGTGTTCCTGTCTGTTTCAGATGTTCACAAGAAGCTTAGATTCTGAAGACTTGCTGTCTAACCCAGCTTTCTTTCAAAACCTGAATTGTGTGCAAATATGTTGTTAACAACTTGTACTTAACAAAGATGTATGCTATATTGCACGAATTACTACAATAAAAAAACAAAAAAACCCTGAAGTTCCATGAGAGCAGATACTGTATTTCTTGTTCATAGGTGTGTTTCGGAACCTAAGCCAGTGGATTATACATACTCAATATTTTTTTGTTTATTAATTTACTATTTAATTACTCTCTTGTAACATGCTATCATGGTAAGGAATGTCAGAAAATCAGGTCAGTTAAAGTATATTGTGAAAAGAGCAAGGGGAATTATCAAGAATTTTTTTAGCAGAAGAAACATGGAACAGATAAATCCTTTAAAGAGATGGCTCTGGAATGATATAATTATATCTAGTAAGCTGGAAGTCTTTAGTTATGTTTCCTAAATACTACAAAACATAAAGACATGTTTGGGTTGGGCATGGTGATGCACACCTGTAATACCAGTACTTGGGAAGCTGAAACGAGGATTGCAGGTTTGAGGCCAGCCTCAGGAACTTAGAAAAATCCTCAGGAGCTTAGTGAGACCCTGTTTCAAAAAACGAGAAAAAAAAAAATACATACTCAGTTTGTCAGTTTGTAGATATCTTTTTTTTTTTTCTTTCCAGTACTGGGGATTGAACTCAGAGGCATTCTACCTCCGAGCTATACCCCCAGCCCTATTTTTTATTCTTTATTTTGAAACCGAGTCTCACTAAGTTGCGGAATGCCTCACTAGTTAGCTGAGGCTGGCCACGAACCCGGATCCTCCGGTCTCAGCCTCCCAAATGCTGGGATTACAAGCGTGTGCCACCACACCCGGCTCATACTCAGTTTGTAGAGTTAGAAATTTTGTTATTCTTATATCTATTAAATTTGCTGGTGGAACTTTAAACTTCATGTATTTTCTAAATATAAATAAACTGATATCACTTTCTTGCTCTCAATTTTTTAATGATTTTGGGGGCCTTAAGAATAAAGTCAGTGACCTAGAAAGTTCCTTATGTTCAATTTCTTTCACCTCTTTGACTTCACTTCCTTTGCCATAACCTCATGTACAATATGCTCCAGACAAGCAAAACTCACATTTCTTCCTTAAAACATCAAGCATAATTCTGTCCCAGGGCCTTAGTACTTCTGTTTCTTGCCCCAGAAATGCTTCTCCTTATTGATGTGGTATTTAGGATACAGTTCCAACTGCTGTAACAAAGACCCAGGATTAATAATGCCTTAAGCAAAATAAATATCTCAATTCTCTTTCATGTAAATGTGCAAGAAATTAAGTCTAGGGTGAGTATAATATCTCCACTATCATCAAGGAGCCATGTTCCTTCTCTTATATTGATCTGTCACCTTCCTGGGTGGTGCTTCAACTCATACAATCATATCTGCTTCTACCAGCAATCAGGGAAGAAGAGCTTAGGGAAGGTACACTTCCATTTTATTACATGGCACAATAATTAGACAATTTATTTCCATTTCCATTCCATTGAATAACCCTTTGTTATAAGGTACACTTATCAATAGATAT
>PVLC010004061.1:75054-89425 GCA_004027655.1 Graphiurus murinus
GCGGTACTGGGGATTGAACTCAGGGGCATTCTACCTCCGAGCTACACCTCCAGCCCTATTTTTTATTCTTTATTTTGAAACCGAGTCTCACTAAGTTGCGGAGTGCCTCACTAGGTAGCTGAGGCTGGCCGCGAACCCGGATCCTCCGGTCTCAGCCTCCCAAATGCTGGGATTACAAGCGTGCGCCACCACGCCCGGCAATAGATATCTTCATCTGAGGTGATAAAGGATTGGCCTAGCTGAAAATTCTCCTACTATATAGTTAGATGGTGAAAGAATATAGGGAGTCAATTAGTAATATCTTTCACAATCCACTGCTTTGCTAACCTAAACATTCATGTTCACCCTGATTTTGGCATATAAATACACTTACCTCTTTCAAACTAAGGTAATTCCCCAAATCCATCAGTTAGTGGATCTATCACAATGTCCAGGCTTTCTGCTTTCTGCCAAGTTTTCTCCAGTCCATCTGAAGGAGGCTATGCAATGCATTATCCTTTTAAAGGTTATTTACCTATATTTCTTACCCAGATACTTAAAACATGATTGTGGAGTTAGAATAGAGCAACAATAACACAATCTTCCACTTGGAAAAGACAGAGTTGGACATACTAGTAGTCCATTGGTTCATAATAGTTACCAATTCATGCTTTTAAAACATTATACACTTCATACACACACAGTTATGGAATAATTACTTAGATAATCTAGCATCCCCTGATTCTAGTCTTAGTAATTTTCTTAACATTTCCTCCATGTTCCCTGGCCTTGCATCCTAGAAGCTTTCTCCTTGTTTATTACCTTCCATAGCCACCTTTGAAACGAGTTCAGGAAGAGTATATCCACCGATTTTGAAAGAATTTAAAAGAAAGTATACAGAAATATAAGGATAAGGCCTTAAATTTAGGAAATAGAAAACAAAACTAGAGAAAGCCTAAAATAAAATCAAAGGTTGTTTTGTTTTTGTTTGGAGAACACCAATATAATAGGCGAATCACCTAAGTACTAAAACATCAGATGGTGGTATTTCGTCTCAAACAGTACTCAGTTCTGTCCCTTTATCCTGGTTTATTTCTTCATCATACTGGTCATTACCTGGCATTATGCTATGTATGTATTAGTATATCTGTACATTGTCTTCAAAATATACACCAATTTATACTGATTGAAGGATGATATTTCATCTGCCTTGCTCATACGTTTTTCTAATGATTAGAACAGTGCTTAGCCCAGAGTAGGCATGTGATGAACCACTACTTATTAAACCAATGAAAAAAATTCCTTTGTTTGTATTCTCATGCATTTTTAAAAAAAAATCTATGTTCTTTCTCATCAAGAGCCACATCTTAGAAAATACCTTATGCATAATTTAAAAGCCTTGATTTTGAAAAGGCAACATCCAAAATGAGGCATTGGAGAAAATTAGGAATATCTTTCTCTAATTTATAAAGAAAGACTTAAATTATATCTAACTTTATTTTTTCTTCTCATATGTAATGTAAGTGCACTTTTCTATACAAGCTAAAATAACCTACTGCTCATCCAAAATTGGAGAATTGGGCTTGTAGATGGGAAAAAATCCCATTAAATGAGAAAATTAGTATTGTAAGGTTCATTTCTTTTCAGATAAAAATAGAACTACTATTAAAGTCTCATAGAAAGCATTTTAATAATCTGAATTCTAGCAACAATGCCTTCCAAAGGAATTCAAGGAACTTACTAGACATGACTTCATTATAAATAATCATTAATGTCCACCATTCAGTATTCTAATGGGTTGTTTGTAATATCCTGTTTCAAAGAATTATAGCACTTAACTTTCTGAAAAGAACAGTACTTGAAAACAGGCATGTTTTTCTCTCATACTACAATATATAAAATTGCCTTTGTTTTGGAACATAGGAAAATAAGATAAAGCAAGCAGGCAACTTTATAGACAGCATTCAATGTCTGATTATACAAAGAAACTAAAAATGGCCACAGTTCTTTGTAAAGGAGAGATAAGATGACAGAGTCTTTACATACCTAGCTACCAACTACAAACTCTCACTCTGTCAAGCCCAAAAAGTTCCAGGTTGGAGAAATTAAGCAAGGTGTTGGGCACTGATAGGATCAAAGGAGAAAAGCAGCGGGCAAGCTATTTTTCCCAGAGAACCAAGAATACAGATGGACAAGTTGAGTCTTCTTTGTCTTTTGTAACAGAGAGAATCCCAACATTTGAGAAGATGAGGTAACAAGCTGAGAACAGATAAATTGATTAACCATTAACCCATGAAGATAGCAACTCCTGCACCTCTATCACTTTCAATGAAATTTGTCTGGCACTAGAGACATGTAACTCAAGACCCATAACCTAGAACATGATCCTGTATTAGACAAAACTGCTGAATCTTAACTAAATCAAATTGCTGGAAGAAAAAAGTACCACCTTAATGCCCTCTTCTTGCAACCCCACAAAAAATATTTTTGGAAATTCTAGTTAAACTCACAAAGACTTTTTTAAAAAATGAAACATGAGAGTTCGTATTTAATGTTTTAGCTGTAAGAGAAGTGAACACAAGTCATAAAAAAGTAGAGTAAAATGAAAAGAGATATTTGAAAAGTGAAAAAAGAACCAGAGATGGTAAAGCTACTAGAGGAGGGCATAGGTTCAGCACTCCAACATAGGCACAGGTAGAAACTTCCTCAGCAAGACCCCCCAAATATCAGGAAATCAAAATAAGAATTAATAAGTGGGATGGCATTAAACTAAGAAGTTTCTGCATATCAAAGGAAACCATCAAGAAGCTAAAGAAAAAGACCATGAAATGGGAGAAGATCTTTACCAGCAATCCCTCTGACAGAGGTTTAATATCTAGAATATAAAAAATAACTTAAAAGACTTTACACTAGAAAAACAAATAACCCAGTCAAGAAATGGGCAACTGAATTGAATAGACACTTCACAAAAAAAGAGATACAAATGGCCAATAGATACATGAAAAAATGTTCAACACCATTGGCAATTAGGGAGATGCAAATCAAAACTACATTGAGATTCAATCTAACCCCAATCAGAATGGCAATCATCAAGAAGTCAAATAACAAGGCGAGGATGTGGAGAAATAGGAACTCTTCTACACTATCAGTGGGATTGCAAACTAGTTCAGCTACTATAGAGATCAGTATGGAAATTCCTTAGAAACTGGGAATGGATCCACCATATGATCCAGCTATATCACTTCTTGGTATCTTTCCAAAGAGATTGAAACCAGAGAACTACAGCAATATATGTATACCCATGTTCACAGCACAACAATTCATAATAACCAAATTGTGGAACTGATCCAGGTATCTATCAACAGATGAATGGATCACAAAACTATGGGAAATACACACAATGGAATTTTACTCAGCAATAAAGAAGAATAAAATAAGAATGTCATTTGCTAGAAAATGGAAGGACCTGAAGAATCTTATATTACGTGAAATTAGCCAGTCACAGGAAGTGAAGGAACATATGTTTTCTTTAATATGCACAAGCTAGGGAGTAACTGGGATACCAGAGGGACTCCATATAACTAAGGAGAAACCTCAGTGGAGCCAAGAAAGGGGAGGAGGAAGGACTGAGGTTCATTGTTGGAAATACTAACATCAACTGTGTGTACATATGTGAAAATCCCAATATCAGTTTCAGTCCTCTGTATGGGAAGGGGGAAGTCGAGGAGGAAAAAGGGGAGGCATCAAGTGCTGTGTGCATGTATGCCAATGTCAACATGATTTACATTATGATGTGAGATGATAATGCACCAATAAAAACACATAAAAAAGAAATAAAAACCTAATATACCTAAGTTTTTTTTTTTTGTAGATAACATGATTGTAATTTTAGAAATTCCCTAAGAATCTACTGAAAAAACAAAAAACAAACAAACAAAAAAAACGTTTAAGCTGGGCGTGGTGGCGCATGCTTGTAATCCCAGCATTTGGGAGGCTGAGACCAGAGGATCCAGGTTCGCGGCCAGCCTCAGCTACTAATGAGGCACTCCACAACTTAGTGAGACCTGGTTTCAAAATAAAGAATAAAAAAATAGGGCTGGGGGTATAGCTCGAAGGTAGAATGCCCCTGAGTTTGATCCCCAGTACTGCAAAAAAACAAACAAACAAACAAAAAAAAACCTTTTAAATGTTTTAGTATATTTGGCAAGACACTGAATACAAGATTTTTAAAAAGTAATTATGATTTTATGTGACATCATTAAATTTTGCAAAACAAACTTTTAAGACAATACTATTTATATCAGCACCTAATATCAAATATCAAGCATGTTCATAGAATATTCAACACAAAGATTTATCCTGAATGTAAACTATTCTACACACATAAATGTAGATTCATTAATTGTAATGAACATACTACTCTGAGGAAGATGTTGACAGTAGGAGCTTTTGGGGGGGTTTGTCAAGGGGCATAGGAAAGGGAATTCGCTATACTTTCTGCTCAAATTTTCTGTGAACCCCAAACTATTCTAAAACACAAATTCTATTTAAAGCAATCAAACACATAGATTGGGTGTTCTATGGACTATTAATATAAAAGATCATACTTGATCCTTATCTTCAAATATACAAAAATTAATTCATAGTGGAGAACACCTGTGAAAGATCAGGCGATATCTCCTCTAGAAGAAAATATGAAAGAATATCTTTTAAAATCGGTGGAAGAAGAATCTTTTAAAATAGAGAAAAGCATTAATGAAGAAAAAGATTGTCTCACATAAATAACAAGAGGCTTCTGTCTAAAATAGATGAAGAACTTGACAAATCAATAAGAAGCAAGACAACCCAAAAAGGAAACTGAGCAACAGACTTGAAATAAAGCATAAAATGAGCACATACTAACAGACAAAATTTATTATGAAAATTTTAAAGAAGCAAAAAAAAAATACAATGTGCTTTATAATATCATATGACTGCATTTAATATATCTTCTAGTTACATGTACAGATTGCATATGTAAAGATGGGCAAGAGTAAGTTATAATATGAAGAACCAGAGTCATGGTTCCTTTAAGATAGAGAAGGAGTGATTCGGTGGTAATCAGCAATGGGTAAGTTCCTGGGATTCTGGCAATGTTCTATTTCTTAACTTGTGACATAGGAAATGGGTATACTCACGTGTGCTTATTCAACAAGCTACCAGCATTTGACTTGTGCATCCTTCTGCACTGTGTTGTGCTTTTAGAAAATGCCAATTTAAGCCGGGCGTGGTGGTGCATGCTTGTAATCCCAGTACTTGGAGGCTGAGACAGGAGGATCACGGGTTCAAGACCAGTCTCAGCACTTAGTGAGGCCCTCTGAAACCTAGTGAGACCCTGTTACCACATAAAAAAAATAAAATAGTTCTAGGGCTACAGCTCAGAGGTAGAATGCCCCTGGATTCCATCCCTAGTACCACCACCAAAAAAAAAAAAGAGAATATGCCAATTTAACAGGAAAAATTATAATTCAGGATCTCAAAATTTTTAAGAATCAGAGATTATGAACACAAAAATATAAGGATATAAATGAACTTAGTATGATAAATAAAATTTAGTAAGTGCAAACATATATAAAGAATGCCTTAAAATTTTATCATAGATTTGTTCACAATGTAATTTAATATTTTACTTTTACTGTATTTTTTTTTCTTGTGGTACTGGGGATTAAATCCAGGAGCATTCTAGCCCTATTTTTTATTTTGAAACAGGGTCTCACTAGGCTAATGAATCTCACTTACTTGCTGAGTCTGTCCTTGAACCATGCCTGGTTACTATATATGTTTAATATTTACACATAAATTTTATATTAATATACATGCTTTTTACATATACACACATACACAAACACAAATATACACATAGTGAGAGAAGGAAAGAATAACAAATGTTGAGAACTTCATACTAAAATTTATGGGGCATAACCAAAACTATATTCAAGCAAAAAATTATAGATTTAAATGCATTCATTATTAAGAATAAAGTTTAATTTAGCATCTCAGTGCTTATTTTGAATAATTGAGAGCAGAACATAAGAAAGTAGATATAGTTAATAAGTATGAAGCCTGAAATTAATAAAATAGAATTCTCAATGCTTTCTTTTGAGAAGTTGGACAAAATCATCTTAAAGATAACAAAGAAATAAGTGGCAGAAATAGGCAAAAAAAATTATTAGATAGTAAGAGCTCAAGGGTATTAGGCTGACAAGTTATTAAAACGATTATAATGCTTTACCAGATGTTAAAATAAATATAAACAAGACTATAGGCTACTTGACAATATGCAAATAAATCAATGTAATGAAATAGGAATCCCAAAATATTACCCCAACTTATATTATCTCAAATCAGTGAGAAAGAAGAGATTGTTTAATAATCTATCTGGTGCTGGCACAATTGGTTTTCTTCCCTCCAAACTGCAAACCACAGCACTTTAAAAGGTAAAATATTTAAGAGTTCAGATGGATTAAAGATTTATATATACAAAGAATAAAATTAATGAAAAGGAAATTTAAAGCTACATATAAAGTCTACTCTTTGAAAAAGTTTTCATAACCAACACAGGTAATGGGGTTTTTGCATCTTGACACTAAAAAATTGAAAAGGAAAAAGGTGAGAAAGTATTTGACTAGAGCAGTATTTCTCAAGATGATCACTGTAGGCAACGTGGACTACTGGGTACATCATTGTTACAGGGCTCTAATTTGTGCATTGTAGAATTATTTGCCAGATTCTTGGCCTGTACTAATTAGGGGCCAATAGATAGGCCTTTCCTCAGGCTCTAGTAATGAAAATTAAGAATATTTCCAAATGTCTCCAAATGTGCATCAGTGTCATAGGACTTTATACAACTCCTCAAATTGCATTAACTTATCTATCATTTTTGGCCATCAGATTATTGATGAGAAAAATTACTGTAAGGTGAAAAGATACAGAAAAAATCAAATAATAGAATCTTATTTTTATATCAAAAAGGAAAAACATTGTGTGCATCTGTCTGTGTTGTTTTTCACCCTTTATACATGTATGTTTTAAAGTACATAGTTAATTGTGTTCTTAGTTTTTAAAACATGAAGCATAATATGAAATGTTCAATTGAAGTTTATTGCTTTTTGTTTTTCTTTAGGAAGTTTGAAAACAGTGTTATTTTCAGTTTTTGTTGAAGTTCAATTTAAAATAAACAAATAATCAGGTTTTGTGATAAAATACTTACTACATTTCATAACTAGTTTTGTCACTGAATCATGTCTCATATTTGAAAACAAACATTTTATGTCTTATGGTATCCATTGTGGAACTAATTTCTTTAAATTGCGTTCTTATACAACACAAGAAATTCAATCACCAAGTGTTCTGCTACTTTGAAAATATTTTAATAAATAAATTAACTATTTATAAAAATATGCCCTTCATTAACTCATAATGCCTATTTTGAGCCAAACCTGAAACAATGATTATCTGCAGAAACTTTAAATATTCACAAAAGTTTTATAGAAAGACACCATAGCATCTACCAGCATTACCTGTGAGCAAGAGATCTTCTTAGACTGAACTATTGGTTAAAATCACTTACATTCTATACTGTCTACCATACATTATGATTTTCTTAGTAATCAATTCTTTCATCAATTTTATGATGAAAGGATTGAATTAATGCACATTAAATAATTTGTCCAGGAGCATATACGTAATAATAAGCAGTGGAATCGTGATTTCAACCTGGTGCTGACTGATCTGATTACAAGTGATTTTATTGAAGTATCTCTTGCGGTAACAGCTACCAGTTCAAGTCTTGTTCTCAACCTCTAGGCATGGCACAGGGTGCAAGAAGAGGAAAACTGAGCTGGGCGTGGTGGCGTACGTTTGTAATCCCAGCATTCGGGAGGCTGAGACCGGAGGATCCGGGTTCACGGCCAGCCTCAGCTACCTAGTGAGGCACTCCGCAACTTAGTGAGACCTGGTTTCAAAAATAAAAGAATAAGAAATAGGGCTGGGGGTATAGCTCAAAGGTAGAATGCCCCTGAGTTCAATCCCCAGTACTGCAAAAAAAAAAAAAAAGAGGAAAACTTTTAAAAAGATAGAGTCTTTGAAATCCTCAAAAATCACTCACTGTTGTGAGGACTGCACACTGGCCTGTCCATCATCTACCCTTCTGCTCCACTGTCCCTAAATTCACAATCTATTTTGGGGAAGTATGTTAGTTTCTAATCACTGCATTAAAAAAATTGCCATAGGAGCTCTTTCATAATATCAGAGGGGGGGGGGGGGATAAAAACCTTAAAAATGCAATCTTCCATAAAAGCAAAAAAAAAAAAAACCTGGCAAAAAATGATTACAATCTACAGTCCTGTTGTTTCAGAACTATGGAAGTTAATCAAAGGCTTGTGACGGTTCCAGGAGAATTTTATCAAGAAAATGTATTGAACCTAAGTAAGAAACAAATGTTTTATAGCCTCCTAACCTATTTCAATGACCCTCTCTTCATTTCCACAGTCACCTTGAAAACTAGCAGTCCTTCAGCATAGTAGATGTGAAAGCAAAGAGACTGGCAGACACTGGATGGGGAATTAAGGTATTCCAAGGAGTTTGTTAAAAAAATAACCAGCAACAATTGACAGGACAACTACATGATGCTGCCAGTTTCTCATTTGCCTACCTGGCTGAAAAACTTACAAGGAAAATCTAGAGAATGGGTTGTCCATTGAGTGCTTTGAAAAGCAACAACATGTTCCTGAGACTCTAGAGGAACAGGTATATGTACAGGGCTATATTCATGCCCAGAAAAGATCAGAGAAAGTCTTAATATCTCAATTCTCGTTGATGTGGAGGTCCTACATAGATAAGAAATGTAAGTTAATGCATAATTAGAAACTGCTAGAGTGTTGAAGGCCCCAACATATACACAGAACTACTCTCCAAAGTATAGGACATTTATTACTTCAAAGCAATTGAGAAAGTCTGTTCTATCATTATCTGATCACTAAGCTATCTATGCACAAATTTCAGTGCTGCAAACAGCAAAGAATATACTTTAGTGCAATGAAGTCACTAAACTGACTTCCAGAACTGCCATATTACATTGTTCTAAATGTCCAATTTTAAACACCAAAAAATAAAATTATGAGACATGCAAAAAACAAAAATATATATGGAATATGGATGCTGGAAAAAATCAATAGAGACTGTCCGTGGAGAGATTCAAATGTTGAATTTTACAAAAGCTTAAAGTCAGTTTTTTGAAATATTTTGAACATTTGAAATATATGAAAAATAATTTACAAACTTCCCCAATTTGATGATAAACATTAAGATGTTCAACAAATTCTGAGCAGGATAAATTTAAAGACATCCACACCTAGGCATATCATAGTCAAAATGTTTTAAGCTAAGATTATTGTAATACCCAGGAAAACCATTAAAAAGTCATTTAAAAATATAGAGTTAACAAAAACATGAGAATTAAAATAGAACACACTAGCCGAACATGGTGGCATATGCCTATCATCTCAGTAGTAGGGAGATTGAGACAGGAGGACCGCAGGCTCGAGAACAGCCTCATCAAGTAGTGAGACTCTCAGAAACGTAGCGAGACCCTGTTTCAAAACAAGAAATAAAAAGTGCTGGGTTTATATCTTGGAGATAGAATGCTCCTGGGTTTAATCCCCAGTATTGCAATAAATAAATAAATAGAACACACTTATTTAACATATGGAGTATGATCACTTTTTAGTTACGTATTCTTATGAGAATTTTATATATTTATTGGATTACAGGTGTGCACCACCACATTCAGCTTAAATTGCGAGGAAACTGCACAGAATTATGTATGAAAGTTTCAATATCTTGCTGCAAAAAGTACCATTATATATTAGAAAGGGGAATGACCAAAGTCAATCAAGTATTATTCCTGACATAGTTATTATTCTTGATATTATTTATTACAAAGAGATGTAACAAGAGTAAGACAGGTTTGTCACTTATTAGATACATGAATTTGATTAAATAAATTAATTTCTCTAACTTTCAGTTTCATCTGGAAAGAGGAAGTACTAGGCTCATAAAAAGGCATAGTTCCTTATATAACAGAACTAATTGGAATAATATGTGTAGATAAATGGTAATCAACAATTCTTCAGAGAAATGCTGGTGTCTAAAAACATGAGATATTAAACTAGTATTGAAATGTTTGTGAAACTACCATGAAAGCAAATTAAATGTAATAAAGAAAATCGATTGTGATCAGAAAGTAAACACAATCTACACAGGCATGGAGGGTGGCAGGCTACTCACTATTAGCATAAGAATATTTGCATAAGGCAACTGGCTACTGCAGAAATTAGCAAAGGACCACCCATCATCCAGCCAACCACAGAATCATCAAAATTCATTCATTACTATTTTAAGCCACCAAATTTTAGAGTTACTGATTTGAAGCAGTAGATTACTCACACAAAATCTGGAACCAAAAATGGTACCAAAACTTAAATAACATTAGTTTTTTAGACTGGCCAGTGGGCAGAGGCAACAAAGACAAGGTGAATATGGTAATCTAAAGAGCCATAAGGAAAATGATGCAGGTAGCTGAAAAGTCGATAAATATTCTGAAGTAGCAAAACAATTGGCAAAACCACTGCCTATAGTATTTCTAAGCTTGAAATGCTCGTAATGGATTTAACGGTTTAGGTTGATTGTACAAACAGACTTGAATGCATTACTTCAACTAAACTTCAAGCATGAGATTTGCTAATCAAATAGAATGAATTTTGACACCAAATCCTCCTAATGCCAGACTGTGGCACGGAGTTCTTAAAGATGAAGGGTTATTTGTTTCTTTGATTGCTTTTGTTTTTGTTTTGTTTTGTTTCCACTGCAAACAGAACCCATCCAAGATAGGCAACCATTGCCAGTGCACCTATTTGTGGTGTGTTCTTTTTTTTTTTTTTTCTCACCCAATGAGGGTATCACTTTTGGTGATCCTGGATTGAAAAAGAGTTTTCTACCTAGCTACAACCTAAAATATGCCTGTGTTCTCTTCCTACCAAAGTCACAGAGGATGAATTGATATTTCCAGGATGAATTCTATTTCAGTGATACCTTACTTTGTTGGATTCCCAGCTTATCTTTATGTATTTTCTCTGATCCTCACCTCTCACTTTCTCATTAATTCATGTATGAATTTATAGAGGGAAGAATCACCTTTACAGGACTTGAACTCTGTATACTTTGGAGGAGACTCTTTAAGAAAAAGAAAACAAGATTATACACATGAATTTGCTAGGGCTTTGGGAGAGTACCTGAAACTTAAGCTTCCATTAACTTTTATGGTATGTCTCCCTCGAGTCTACATTTTTAAAAATATTTTACTCATAAATTTTAGGTTATATATGAAAATGATTTCTGTTGACATCTGACATATTAGATTGCTGGAAATGGAAGTGTAGTTACTATTCCGCGTATATTTTCCCTCTTTGGTTGCATCTCCGTGAGCACAGCCACTGCACTCCCTGGTTCACTACTAGATTCTCAGCACTACTAACTGGAAATGTTTCATTAATGAGTGACTCAACTGTCAAATTAGCTGGATTTATTTTTATTGGTAAGATTTCTCTATATAAAATAATAAATAATAAAATAAAAACTTCAGGAGGGAAATTTTTTAATAAGGGCTAAATAAGCAAAGGCAACAATTTGTTCACCAAACCAAAGGTGCATTATGCCATCTAGACAGCTATCAGATTTAATTCCAAAGGCGTTCTTTTGAAAACCAAATTGTTCTTTAGGGGGCTGTTCTATAGGGGGCTTGAAACAGTTCTTGAAACTATGAAGTTGGTAAATAATACACTCTCTCAACATCTTTCTTAACTCCCCTTGTTTTTTCATGTTGCAAGTTTCAGAGCTCTTGAAAGTCATTAAGACTTATGCAAATTGTTTTTGCAGAGGAAAATTGGCTCTGTAGACATGGCTCTGCAGACATGAGATGGACCTTTGTTCAAGTCAGAATATGATTTCAGATTTTGGAATTATGGAAGAATGACAACTTTGCCCTGTCACATCTAATGGATAAGATTGTCAAAGTACTTGTTAAAGACTATTTTAAAATATGGATATATGAGAATGACAGTTTCATGAGCTGGTAAGCATGTCTCCATCTGGAATATGGCAAATTCTATCTCTGTAGCAAATGAGACATGGGCCACACAAAGTTCTTCTTATGAAGAACTATATTACACAGGGCCCCAAAGAAATGCCTCGATTAAGTTATTTGCTCTGGCTTGTGCCTTCAGCATTTAAGAGTAAAATAAAAATTATTTAAATGGTGTTTTCTTCCCCTTTTGGTACAAGGCAAAATGAAGACATTTTCAATTATACAGGATACCTCCTATACATAGATCTCCATGGTGTAAGTCTCATGAAATTTATTTCCAAGAAATAATATTCCCCTGTAGAGGAATTTTAATGCCATGCCTTGTATCAAACTTGAATATTGCTTAGCTCAGCATCTTTTTTTTTTTTTTTTTTTTTTTTTGTCTGCCTCAGCTGCCAGGAAAATAAGCCAAGTTGTGATAAGCCAAGTTGTGTGCCTGGCAATAGTAATGAGGTCACATGAGAAATCTAGTGACATAAACTCCTTATGTTTCTCTGAGCTCATTTCTAATTTTTAATTCTGTTACTGAATTTAATGTAAGTCAAAACTGTATATTTCATGTTTAAATCACTTGAGAGATTGAAATAAAATACAAATATCTATTTTAAAGAACTCTATTCATTTCACATATTTTCACAGACATAAATGGGATAAAATTTTATTTATTCATTAAAAGTTTCCTAGTATAATTTCATTATATAATTCATATCTTTATAAGATAACTATTTCTTTTGAAAAGTTATGGACAAATTGGGGGAAGTTCATCTTTTATAAGTGGAAAGCAAAAATATCCACATTTTTAAAGTAGTCATTTAAATAACTCAGACAATTTAAAAGTCAAAAATAAAAACTGAGGTTTAGAAAAAAATGTTCTTCACATCCCCAGACCTCCATTAACTCACTGTTTCCACCCCTTCCATGTGTAACCATTGGTATTAGTACTGCATTCATTACTGTGAAATCTCACCCAAACTTCATCAGATTACAACCTGTCCCTGTAAATACCATCAGACACCTCTAAACCCCCACTGCAGAGAGTGGATGAGAAAATTTGCAAGAACAGCAAAGATATAAACTCCTAGACACATACAACCTCCCTAAATTGACTCAAGAAGATATCGAAAACTTAAATCGACCAATAACAATCAAAGAAATAGAAACAGCAATAAAGAGTTTACCATCAAACAAAAGCCCAGGACCAGATGGCTTTCCAAGTGAATTTTATAAAACATTTTTAGAAGAGCTAATCCCAATACTCTCCAAACTATTCCGTGAAATAGAAAGAAACAGGACCCTTCCAAACACATTCTATGAAGCCAACATCACACTAATACCAAAACCAAATAAAGACAGCTCCAGAAAAGAAAACTATAGGCCTATATCAGTGATGAATTTAGGTGCAAAACTGCGAAACAAGATACTAGCAATGCGCATTCAAAACCACATCAAGAAAATTATACACCATGACCAAGTCGGGTTCATCCCAGGGATGCAAGGCTGGTTCAACATTTGAAAAATAATACACGTAATCCACCACATAAACAGACTCAAAAACAAAAATCACATGATCATCTCAATTGATGCTGAAAAAGCATTTGACAAGATTCAACACCCATTCATGCTAAAAGCACTACAGAGAATTGGAATAGAAAGAACATACCTCAAAATCATAGAGGCAATATACAATAGGCCTGCAGCTAGCATCATATTAAATGGAGAAAAACTGCAAGAATTTCCACTAAAGACAGGAACAAGACAAGGATGTCCATTATCACCTCTTCTGTTTAATATAGTACTCGAGACTCTAGCCAGAGCAATAAGGCAAGAGAAGGAAATCAAAGGGATAAAAATAGGGAAAGAAGAACTAAAACTATCCCTTTTTGCAGATGACATGATACTATACTTAGAAGACCCAACAAACTCAACCAAAAAACTTATAGAACTGATCAACAAATTCAGTAAGGTGTCCGAATACAAAATCAATCTTAAAAAATCATAAGCCTTTCTATATGCCAACCATAAATCAACCGAAAAAGAAATCCAGAAAGCAATTCCACTCACAATAGCACCCCGAAAAATAAAATACTTAGGGATAAACCTAACCAAGGAGATTAAAGACCTCTATAAGGAAAATTACAGAAAGCTGAAGAAAGAAATCGATGAAGACCTTAGAAGATGGAAGGATCTACCATGCTCTTGGATAGGCAGAAT
>PVLC010004062.1:0-89202 GCA_004027655.1 Graphiurus murinus
AAAAAAAAAAAAAAAAAGAGAGCAAAACTCAAATTGTTGTTTCTAAACATTTCATAAAAGTGAGTGTTTTCCCTCAGACTCTTTTTTAAATGTTTTTATTGGTGCATTGTAATCATACATCTTTGTTAGGTACAAGCTGGTAAAGGAATACATGCACATATGTCTCATTTAACCCTTCCCAAATTTCCAATTTCCTCCCCACTCCCTTGCCCTCCCTCCTTCTCAAGTTGAGTTTAGTGATTGACTTTGACCATTTAAGAATGTAAATGGCAGTTGATGGTGACAGAATTAGGTGTCTGTGGAAAGAATGTTGCCTAACATGTTTTATATAGATAAAATAACCCTTCAAATGAAAATATTGGCATTAATATAAACCACATTCTAATGAAGTAGAAATCTCATTTTACCTTTGTATAGAATACCCTCAGAAGTTTTTGCAAAAAGAAATATTAATTATTTGCAGGTTAATTCACCATGGGCCTAACTACCATTGAGCAAATTGAATATTTATTATATATTGCAAATAATACTGGGCTTACTGTTTTCCAAGAAGTTATCATGCCTTGAGCTAATATAAAGTAAAAACAATGAAACCTACGACTTTTAACCATTGTATTTAGTTAGGAATTAGTTATAAACTTAGCTTAAAAGAAAAGAATGGGAAGCCGAGCATGGTGGCGCACACTTGTAATCCCAGTACTTGGGAGGCTGAGACTGGAGGATCCGGGTTCATGGCCAGCCTCAGCTACTTAGTGAGGCACTCTGCAACTCAGTGAGACCATTTCAAATAAAGAATAAAAAATAGGACTGGGTATGTAGCTCAGAGGTAGAATGCCCCTGGGTTCAATCCCCAGTATCGCAAAAATAAATAAATAAATAAATAAGTAAATAAATAAATAAATAAATAAGTACAAGAAAGAAAGAAATGGGAGTGTAGCTCAGTATTAGAGTATGAGCTTAGCATGTGTTGTGCCCTGGGTTTAATTAAATGAGTTTCGAGACAAAAAAAATTCCAGCTATTGTTATAATCTTTTAACAAAACAATCGGTTCCTAAACCTATGCACTGAGCACTTGTATACTCTGTCTTCTAGTAAGGTATTTTTTCTTTTTCTTTTTTCTTTGTCTTATTCACCTCTTCTCTTCTCTTTTCTTTTCTTTTCTTTTCTCTTCTCTTCTCTCCTCTCCTCTCTTTTCTCCTTCCTTCCATCCTACCTTCCTTCCTTCCTTCCCTTCTTCTTCTCCTCCTTCTCCCCCTCCCCCTCCTTCCCTCCTCCTCCTTCTCCTCCTTCTCCTCTCTCTCTCTCTCTCTCTCTCTCTCTCTCTCTCTCTCTCTCCTTTCATCTCTCCTCTCTCCTCTTTCTTTTGGCAGTAGTATTGCGGATGGAACTCATGGGCATTCTACCTGGAGCTACACCTCCAGCACGTCTTATTTTTTATTTTGAAACAAGGACTTATTAAATTAGGAAAGTGCTGCATCCCACCTGCCAGTTCATCTGTCTCAACTCCTAAAGTAATGATATTATAGTCTTGTATCACTAAGTCTGGCTCTAGCAAGATATATATTCTGAGTGGCTTGTCAAATTATGTTATCAGATGATTCCTAAAGCACAGTAGCTTTTAGTTTAACCACACAAATGAAAGAAAAAGAGTTCTGTCATCAAGTGACTGAACCAAAATTTTAAGTAATTATTTCAAAGCCAAATCCAAAATACATCATTCACTGAAGATTGTTTTGGCTATTCTGTGTACTTTGCACTGTCATATGAATTTTAGAATTGATTTCTCAATCTATCAAAATACCTGAGGAGTTTTTTTTTTTTTTTAAATCAGCATTCATTTGACTCAGTAAAACAATTTGGGATGGATTGCCTTTAGAACGTTACCAAAAGTAAAGATCTGAGGAATTTGGAGCAATAATTTCCAGTTGGAAAACATGGGTTGACTTTCCATTTATTTAGACTTCCATATTTTCAAGGCTTTTAAGTTTTCAGTTTGTCTTTACATTATTAGTTTAACTTATTCTTTAATATGTTCTTCATTTAATCTTACTGTTAGTGAAAATATTTTCTTATATTATTTTTTGATTGTTTACTGCTGATGGATAAAATTCTGATTCATTTTAGTATGTTGTTCTTAAACTCTGTAACCTTTCTTAATTTGAATGTTAGTTTTAATAGCTGCTTCTGGGAGGATCTTTGGAATTTTCCTAAGAGGAGAATTACAGCATCTGTGAAGCAAATTTTATTTATCCATTTATAGCCAGAATACATATTATTCCTTTTTCTGCTTCAATGGTCCAGACTGAAACCTCTAGCATAACACTGAATGTGTCAAGAGCAGAAATTCCATTTTTTTAACTTCTAAATGGGGGAGCATTTAAATCTTTCATGATTGTGTATGATGTTAACTCTGCTTTTCAGGGAAGTTAACTTTTGGTTGAGAAAGCTCCTTTCTATGCTTAGTCTTTTACTCAAGAAATCATGTTGATATTTGTCAAATGCTTTTCTTACATATGTGAGTTCACCTTTTAATTAACCTTGGGAAAATTTTAGTCATGATTTAACTCTTCTCTCTGTTCCTTTCTCCATCCGATCTGTTGGGATTCCCATTATGTATGTGTTGGTATGCTTGATAGTGTTCCAAAAGATCTCTGAGGATCTGTTCATTATCTTTGTTTGTTTTCCTGTTCTTCTATTTGAAAAATATAAATGAACATATTTTAAAATTAACCAACTATTTCTTCTGCTACTTAAAATGTAGTATTAGTTCACTGTAAAGAAGATTTAGCTTTAGTTATTATTTTCAACTCTTAATTTCTACTGATTCATTGATATAGTCTATTTTCATTTACTTATTGATATCTACTTGGTTGGGTACTATTGTTTTTATGTATGTATGTACGTATGTATTTTCTTATATTTTTGCAGTATTGGGGATTGAACTCAGGACATCACATCTACTAGACAATAAGCAGTTGCTATACTACAAAGCTATAACCATAGATCTTCTTTATTTTGAGACAGGTTTTCACTATGTTGCTGAGGCTCCCCTTAAGCTTGTGATATTCTTGCCTCAGTTGCCCAAGTTGCTGGAATTATAGTCCTGTATCACTGCATCCAGATCTTTTAATTCTTTAAGTATAATTTTCTTTAGTGTTTTAAATAAAAAATATCATGCCTGGTTTAAAGTCTTTTTTTCTGCTAAGCTAAAATTTGTAGCTGCTTCAGCAATATTTATGCTGGCTACTTTTTTCTTATGTGTCTATGAATTCCTTTTTTATTGTTGGTCTTGAAATTACTTTTAGAGATAATGAGTCATTATATGTAACATAAGTGGCAACTTTAGAAATATTGTTTTTGCTATTGGTGGTGGTTGTTGCTGATGTTAATTTTTTGTGTGTGTGACTTTCTTGTCCTAATTAACTGAAGTCTATTTTGGATCATGAGCAGCCACTGAAATTTCTGCCTAGTTAGTTTTATGATCAGCTAATGACTGGGTGAGAATTTTCCTAAATGTCCTGAGCAAATACACACTGTTCCTTGTGTTTATAAAGCTCTGCATGTTTGTGTGGCTTTTTAGATCCCCAGGAATGTTTTAGAGTTCTTCAAAGCTCCCAGCCCTCTGTTTAATATTTTAGTCATTATCCTCCAACTGGTGTCACTGTCTCCAGTAGTTTCATTATTAATAATTGCTACTGTTTTTGTTCTTGTTATTTATTTGTTTGTTTTTGGATGAAAACGCTAGTGGTAAGGGTGCATGGTAAGGATTTTCCCACTGAGTGAGATCTGTGTCAATTCAAATGAAAAAGTCCTGAGATGAGATTTTTCTCATGAGCTCCAGAGAGTCTAAGTAGTAAAATTTATTTGCCAATGGGTCTGCTCCCTCTACTGACTGCTATCACATTAGTTTAATTATTTTTTTTTCTTTATCTACCAAAGAGCTACATGGAGGCTGATAGAATGAATAAAGGGAGGGTGGGGAAGGAAGAGGTAAAATTAATACAGAAAGCATTCCCATTGATGTTATATATGTATATAAGAATACCAATGCCACTCTCTGTATCATGTATGGAGAAGGGTAGGGAAAGCTCACCTATGTAACCATCATCCAGAACTAAATTATGATATGATAATACAAGGCATCAATAAAAGTATAAAAAAATAAATAAAATGCCATGTAATGTATTGAAAATGTAGTTCATTTGTCTAGCATGCAGAAGGCCCTGGGTTTGATATCTAGCACCAAAACAAACGGAAAAAAAAGGAAGCAAGGAGAAAAGAGAGTCAATGCCATAAATTTTCTATTTTTATTGCAGTCCAGGGACTTTTATAGAATGTCCTCTTTTCAGTTAATTTGCAGAGTTCTGATAAAATGAATTTAGACAATTTAGGGATTTTTTTTCTCTTTACTCTTTGGATGATTCAGATTTTCAAAGGTTTTTACATTATAATCTTTAAATTCTTTTTTCATAAGATTGTTTGTCTTTAGAACATTAATGAATGGCAAAGGCATGAGAAAATCTGGAGAAAAAAAATGTTATATAGCTTGTTCTGAATGAGTGCTGAGTATATGGGTGTGTACACATGAAAAAAGCCATAGACGTGTACACTTAAGATTTTGACATTTATCATATGAATTATGTTTTATAATAGAAAATTTAACATTATAAAAATCAATTTGCTTTGTATCTTTTTTTTTTCCCTATGGTACTGGAGATTGAACCCAGGTGCATTCAACTCCCGAGTTACGCACTCAGTCCTGTTTTTATTCTTTATTTTCAAAGTTTCACTAAGTTGAGGAGGACCTCACTACATAGCTGAGGCTTGCCATGAACAAGCTATCCTCAGGTTTCAGTCTCCCAAGTACTGGGATTACAAGCAAGTACCACCTCATCTGGCCCTTTGTATCCTTTTCTATAGAATAAAATAAGAGGAAAGACACAATGATAATACATGAGATAAAGTGGATAACCCTGAAAAAAAACTTTCAGTGATTTCAAATGTAAACTGAAAAAGAAAAGACAGAGACAAAGAAAGAATAATGAGTGCATATCATTTCCAACCATGTAAAAAAAATCACTGAGTTCTTCAGGAATGCAAGGAGAACTTTAAGAATTCAAATTGTTCAGGCATGGATGCAGAATTCTTTATCATGGAAGTATGCTTAACACAGAAGCATGATGTTGAGGATGAGATCAGAAATATTTTAGGGTGTCGTGAAAGTGAATTAATTAATAGACTAATTATAAGATTATTAATAATCAATAAATATCATACAAGTATTTTAACATAAGCTCTTGTGACATACCCAAGTTGGAACTTCTCTCACAATGAAATAAAAATTTCATATTTAAATTTGACTCTGTTAATGCTATTTAGTGCTAATCAGAAGCATGTGGATGTTTAAAAAGCATATTCATATATACCTCTTTTAAGAATATACTGATTACATTTTCTTCATATATGTCTATACCGGCAATAAATTTTACACTACACGACCACATTACATAATAACTAAAAGGGGCTATAACTTCACAATTAACTCTGAATTGGGAAAATAGATGTGTATGATCTACCTACTGGTTTCATCCTCTAGTAAGTTACTTATGGTTTAATTAGTAAATGGATATATATTAGGCAAAATGGATCTATTCTTATTGAAATGTAAGATTATAGGCTAATGTTTGCAGATTACCTGTACTTTCATTCACTATACAATATTAAAATGAATGTCTCTCCTGCTTTGCTCAACTAAAAGAGAATTATAGTATAGATTCTACAGATGATAAATGTGGGAAAAAGGACTGAATATAAAAATATGGTCTGTTATTTTTCATTTTTAACAATGCCAGAAATTCTTACTGATGAGTATATTATAGAAAAATATTATTAGGTTTCAGAAATGAGTTACATAGGAAGTTTAATTATTTAGAAATTATCTCATTTATTCAGAAGATGCCTAATTATAGCAGTAATTGCTAAAATAGAACAATTTGAGAAAAAACAACTTGAGTATGATTTTTCGTATCCAAAATTGATAAACATTTTGTGATACTAATATCCCATGGTTTTGGCAAAAAAACATCACTCAAAATGTGACCTATTTTACAATATATTATAACTGTGGAACAGTTAGTTTTAATTTCATTGTTATGGTAGGATCTGGAAAGAGATCCTTAACCAGCATAACATTTACATATATTCCTGCCAAGTCTAAAGGTCTTTTCTCAGAAGAATTTCTCACCTGGATCTGTTTGAGTAATGGCAAAGAATTAAAAAGGTAACTTCCAAAAATAGTATCAAAAAATAGAAATCCATAATTAAACTTGACCAATGATGTGTATCGTCCATTCATCTGGTTTCATAATCAAGAACACTTAAATTATAAAACTAGATAGACTCTTAACTGTATTCCTTTCTTTGGCAAAGATCTATTATCCAATTCATCATGATGCTAACTCATTTTATATAAGACACATCTTTCAAATTGAATAACTTATCTTCATGTACAATGTTTCTATTGTACTATTCAGAATAATATATGCCAACTAACAATTATTGTGAAATATTAGGAGCTTAAAAACTTAACTCTGTCCTATACTGCATGCTAATTTCAGGTTGGCCTTTATCTTGCTCTATACTGTCTTAATTCAATGACTGATGAAGTATCTACTATGTTGAAGATTGCTGGTCTTCTGGCAGTGAGAAAAGAGAATACCCAGGTTCTCCCAACATCTGCAAGTGATATTTTTCCACATAATTCAGTGGCAAATTTTAGTCACAGAGCTAAACTTGCTTGTAAAAGGGATTGCAATCTTTCCTTAGAAATGAACAACTATTGTCAAAAACAGTGTGGTTAACATTAACTGACTAAGACACCTGTATTTATTTTCAAAAACATTTATCTATTATTCTAAAGTATCTAGTGATAGTCGTTCTTTTTTCATGTCTCCCAGTCTAATCTAGTTGTAAAACTAGACATTTACTAACATGAAACTTAGCATCTCCCTCCTCCAATGATTACTTACAACATCCTGAAAGATACCGAAAGTAGGTTTACCCTCTAACTCTTGCCTCTGGCTCCAGCTTGCACTCTCTCCTCTATCTGGATTTGTATTTGTATCTCTATCTTTATTTCTAACACTCGATTCCTGTCTCTATCTCTGTCTCTCTATCACCCATTGATTTTTCTATCCCGAACAATGGGGGAAACAAAACATTTTCCCTCATTCTCTTAAGTTTATCATTAATCTTCCATTATCATTGCCCCCTCCCCTCGCACACTTCCACAACTAGACTGCTGTGTGTTTTCCTCTTCACATGGTTTTCCAATCTTTCTTTCTCAGAAAGTGGATCTTTGACTTATCTGTGATGTGCCCCCCTCCACTTAAGATGGTTAGCAATTCAGTGTATCTCTTCAACTTTTCACAAACCATGTTTCCATTGTACATTTTACTAAAAGTCTATCTCTTTGACTAAAATAAAGCAAAAAGACTTCAAAAGACTAATGTATGTCAAAGAATGGTGTCTGTTTGATTAGATATTATAGTTTTAAAGATGAATGAAAGAAATCACTGTTTTCATTGAAATGATTCTATTTTTCCTCAAAGATCATAAAATCCTTGCAGTTCTATCTTAAATCATCTTTGACAAATGCCTTTGGGAATTACTGAATAGAATTATAAAATATCTTAAATTTTACAGTTAAGAAGTACTGTTTAGGATGTTCATTGTGTGTCACTTCAGGTAACTAACTTGCAACTTAATAAGGAAGCACTATCTTGGTTTTGTGATGATGCCACCGAGTCTTAGTATTACAGCCAACAGTTCTTGAATCTATAGTGTTTGATCAACTATGTTTAAAAGGAATTACAAAAGGTGATAATCTTCCATCTGTGGAATTAAAAGAATATTTAGTATACCATCCCATGGTTTTTCTTTCATTATTTTGTGGTGCATTTCATGGTTCTCTTATTTGTTTTCTGTCAATTATATGCTATTACTTTTTATGTTAATGCTTCATTCCTCACCTAGATATACAAAACTAGATTCTTTTAAAATTCCAAATCTATTAATGGACATTTCATAATTTTACAACAATTATCAATAGGTGCTTTCTTAGGTGACCTTATCTCCTTTTGACAAGAATTAGATGTTTATCATGTTTCACATATAATATTATCTTAAATATGTGTAAAATAAATGAATATTTAATTATATAATATTAAGTTATTTTTCAATTTAGAGACAATTATTTAATACAGGAAATTATAAGAATTAGCAGACTTACAATGTGAAAACTTGTTTGTGGATAAGAATAGTCTTTAGCACTTAAATTATTAATGGTTTTAAATAATTTCTGTATTGATAACAAGTCACCTTTTTCATGCTTCTATTGACTTATTTTTTCTGCAAAAGGTAATAAATATTCTTGATAGAGAAAATTGAATTTTATCACTGTAGTTGAATTTTATCATTGTGTGAAAGGTTCATTCATTTTTGGTAACACACATAATCTAAGTCCCAGTAAGTTTGACTTTATAAAGCACTTTCCATATTTATTCATTGTTTAAATAGTTTTTAATGTATTTTTTGGTTACTAAAATAAATTTTCCATCAAAATTACATACAAAAAACTAATTAGTTAATCCTACATTTAAGATTAAATATATTCCAATATATATCATGAAGCTGTTTAAGACACAAAATATAAGTTAAATAAAAGGTTCAATATTCTATAGAACTAAATATTGTTGCAGTTGAACACAGTGGCACACACCTGTAATCTTAGTCCTGTGGAAGCTTAGACAGAAGCATCACAGGTTGTCGGCCAGCCAAGGAAATTTTGCAAGACCTCCAACAACTTAGCAGGACCTTGTTTCAAAATAAAATAAAAAGTAGAACTGGAGTTATTGCTCAGAGATAAAAATATTTTCATTCTATCCTCAATACCACAAAAAAAAAGAAAAACAAAAGAATGATACAAATGGTGGTGAGGATAGTACTCACTGTTGTTGGGAATATAAATTAACATCACTATTATGAAGAACTGTGTGTACATTTCTCAAAAATTTAAAATAGAACCACTGTATAATTTAACATCATATGCAAAGAAAATCATTTTGTCAGACACATCTGCACTTCTATGTCTATTATAGCACTATTAACAATAGCCAAAAACTGTACACAATTTAAATGTGTCAACTAATGAATGGATAAAGAAAATTCACATGTATACTATGCAATAATATTAAGCCATAAAATAATAATTTCCTGCCAGAAAATTATCACATGGCATGACTTATATGTAGAATCTGAAAAACTCAATAGCCTACACACTGAAAGTATAAGGGTGGTTATTAAATGCTAAGGAATGGCAGGGAGCAGGGAGGGATGTGGAAAGAAGACTAATGAGCACTAAGTTATAGCTAGTTAGTAATAGAAATTCTAGTATGCTATTATCAAGAAGGTTGATTCCTGTAATCTTAGTCCTGTGGAAGCTTAGACAGAAGCATCACAGGTTGTCGGCCAGCCAAGGAAATTTTGCAAGACCTCCAACAACTTAGCAGGACCACAGTTCTTCATAATAGTGATGTTAATTTATATTCCCAACAACAGTGAGTACTATCCTCACCACCATTTGTATCATTCTTTTGTTTTTCTTTTTTTTTTGTGGTATTGAGGATAGAATGAAAATATTTTTATCTCTGAGCAATAACTTCAGTTCTACTTTTTATTTTATTTTGAAACATACTAAAACATACTATTTTACTGAGTATTTTGAAAATACTCAGTAAAATACTGAGTATTTTTTAAATATTGAAAAAGTGAGTGTTTTATGTTTACTATATTTTTGAATGAGTATATTTAAAAGCAAAATATTTTAAATAGATTTTAGTGGATTTTGAATGTTCCACCATAAAGCGAAGGGTTATATATTTTCTATCATATGGGGAAGCTAGAGAGAAATTGGAAAACAAAAGGAACTTCAGATAAAGGAGGAAAAACTTCAGTAGAGAAAAACTGGGTGTCTAGGGGAGGGAGGTGAGGAGGATAAGAAGATTTGATGAAGGAAACAATTCCATGATGCTATGTTCACATACAAAATTATCAATACCAACCTTAATAACATGTTTGTGAAAGGGGAGCAAGTTGGGAAGGATGTGGAGGGAAGCACACATGTGTGGTATGCATGTCTGTTCCTAGTACTCTAAACTTCATTATGATATGTAATTAAAATACACCAATAGAAGTATATTAAAATGTTTGCTGACATATATTTAACCTTGTTTAAACATTATATGATGTATGCATGTATCAAAGCAGCACATAGTACCCTATAATATATACACAGTTTTGCTTAGTTATCAGTTATAATAAATTTAATTCAAAAAGGAATAATGACTGGTACTGATAAAAATAAAAGGAAGGAGCCAGGCATGGTGGTGCATGCTTGTAATCCCAGCACAAAGGCTGAGAAAGAAGGATCACAGGTTCATAGCCAGCCTCAGCTACTTAGTGAGACCCTGTTTCAAAATAAGGAATAAAATATAGGGCCCGGGGTACAACTGGGAAGTAGAGCCCCTGAATTCACTCCCCAGTCCCACAAAAATAAGTAAATAAATGAATAAATAAATAATAAATGGAAGGTATGGAACAACCTGAAATAATTATTTTTAAATAAACATGATTAAAATGTTGAATGTTAGCCTGGAGTGGTGGTGCACAGTTGTAATCCCAGTACTTGGGAGTGTGAGATGGGAAGATCTGGATTTGCAGCCAGCCTCAGCTACTTGAGGCCCTCCTGAATTTAGTGAGACTTTGTTTCAAAATAAAGAATAAAAAATAGGACTGGAGGCATAGCCCAGAGGTAGAATGCCCCTGGGTTCAATCTCCAGTACCACACACACACACACACACACACACACACATACACACACACACAAATGTTGAATGTTCATTGTTTTACTAAATCACATGTAATAGAAAAAGAGATTCTCTCCTATAGATCTACTTATTCTAATTGACAAATAAAGGTGTACTAAAGGTACCAGAATTCCATTTCTTTAACTATAAATTAATATTGCTGAAAATGATCTTAAAATTAACTTCAAAGTTTTATATAAATATGAGAATATTAATATTAACATGCTTCTGTTCCTGTTTTCACCAACATTAACAAATATTTTTGATCATTTATGATTTATAATTTTTGCCTTGTTTTCTCCTCATACATACCATGTTTGATATGCCCTTTTATTTTTTCTTGTTAAAACATCTGAAGTACATGAGTCTTATAGAGAAAAACAAGTGCCCTTGAACACTTGTTCACCTTTTTAATTAGTTTTGAATTCAGTTTGAAGATATTCCTCTTACCCATAATGTGAAATATGTGTGACTACTCACTAGTAGCTTGGTAAAATATTTGTCACTTATCCTGAATAAATTGTAATACATACATGAAACAGTCAGTCAGCATTTAAGTAGTTCCTAAGGCTTGGTGAGGTGCAGCTGCAGTCATACAAATTAATTTGGAATATCTTTCTCATGACACTCTAGCCACAAAGATCTCCAAGTAAATGGAAAATTACAAGGGTTGGATTTATTCCATTTGCCAAATGAAAGCTGTAATCTTATCTTCTTCTTAGTATACAAAGAT
The DNA here is from genome assembly GCA_004027655.1 of Graphiurus murinus. Lineage (NCBI taxonomy): Eukaryota > Metazoa > Chordata > Mammalia > Rodentia > Gliridae > Graphiurus > Graphiurus murinus. The sequence continues at coordinate 11,660 of PVLC010004062.1, forward strand.
TCAATAAAAATATCTCATTCTACAACTGCCAACTACTACGTTTTGGACAATTACAGTATAGACTCTTCCTTTCCTAGCTGTACATTTGTGGCTTTTATGTACCAACCAATCAAGACTATTTACTTCATTTTGAACTTCTCCTGCCAAGAAAACAATTTTGTGTATAAATGGCTCCAATCTGGGAGGACATCCAAAGGAAGCTGTTCAGGTGAATAACAGTATGATTTACATGCAGGTGCAAAATGTAAACTTAGAACTAGCTTGAAAACACTAACTACAGATATGGAATTGAATTAAGTAACCAGGTATATCACTTCTCTTCTAGGATTGTAAACACCCTAAAAATGCTCTGCTGTCTGTTTTATTTTTATCATTTTTATATTTAGAAAAATACATCTCTTTAAATGTTTGCTTATACACTTGACTTTTAGGGAAATAGATATGAAGTCATGATTCCTAGACACACAGAATCAAATCATTAAAAATGCTACTGAGGTGAAAAATATATTTTTCCTGCTTTGTTAAGAAAATGCACCGATACACCTGCAGCTGTCACATTTTCCTGGTTTTAGTTGCCTCAGCCTTTTCCATAGCTCTGATATCTTTTAATATTTATATGTATATGTTATACACGGAGCAATTATGTAAGTCATCAAAAAATGATATTAAAATAATATGTGAGTTTTGCAAGAAGTTTAAAAATGGGTACAGAAATAATTTCATAAGATAAAATTAATTATAAAATTCTAAAGGATTGAATCCTATTATGTGAGTGAGTGACTGATATAATATGATATGCTCTTTTACCTCATTTTGAGTAGTTAAGCTACCAGTAACTGATTAGCTAAGGCATATAGCTGAGATTCAAGAGAAGCATACACATGATATGAAAACCAAGAGGGTATCCAGAGATGGTATTTTAGTCCAGCACTACTGAAGGAATCACTGAATTTTTATTTTCTTATAGAAAATAATTGTTACTTTGACTATTCTTCAAATTTTTCATATGTCAAATGATGTAATATATACAAAGTATTTTAAATGGATTTATAAATGAGTTTTGTAGGAAAGAGAGAAAAGTACTTTATTGTTATTTCATGAATAAATATAATGACTTGATTTTTTTCATAATCCTAACAATGTAACTAGTAAGATAAGATATAAATAATTTAACAATATTGATACTGAAACACTGTATAAATGGAATATTTTCTAGATGTGAGAACGAAAAGCATAGTAAATATAAGCATATTTTTGTTTTGTGAATACATTATTATATTCTGAGCATTTTAAAGAAATACTTAGTTTGAAAAATGTATGTGATACCTGCATATAAGTAGATGAATATTGACCAAAGTTATGACCTTCATTTTGTAGCAGGTGTATTTATGGTTTTATAATTAGCCATGTGTGAAGTTATATTTTTGTTCCAAGCACATTTAAATCTGTGACTTTGGATAAGGCACCTTGCTCTGTCTTTTTTTCATGAATTATAATAACCTAAAAGCCCTCAAGGGATAGATACAAAAGAAAAGAGAATAAGAAGAGAGAAGAAAAGGATATTTCGGCAATAAATGAAGGAGGTAGAAATTAAACCCTGTCACTAAATTTTAAGTGATTGGTTTATAAAATCTTGTTGAACAACATCCTCTGTTCTAACCGTGAAGGGAGTAAAAAGAAAAATATTCCATGATGAAAATTAACATCATGAATGAATTTATTTTACTCTTTTCTACATGTAATTTTGAATCTTATATTATTCAATATCTCTTTATATTTCTTTGAATTGACCTCTACAAATGTTATTTTATTTTGCTGGCCAACTTGTAACCAGTATTTGTTGACACAAAGGTAGGACTAATATGCTTTATCTAAATGTACAATTCTGAAAAATTTTCTTCAAAAATACTTACATAGTGGCAAATACATTAAATGCTTAGCCAGATAATTATAAGTAGGACTTACAAGAAATCACTGACAAAATTATTACAAAATGAAGATTACTTTAAGAAAAATAAGTAAAAATTTCTATTAAGAAAGAGGAAAAAATGCTAGAATTTCAACTGAGTTTTAAAACAATTGATTAGAAAGAAGAAAATGATATATTAAAAATATCAACATACTATTATCTTTAAAAACTTTCTTTTGGCATCATATGCTTTACATAATTAAGAAATGCATATTTCTAAAGTTATTGTTTAAACATACATATCACTAATATCATTTATTAATTTTTGATGGCTATGTAATTGTCAACTTTCCATATTCACTAAATAGGACATCAAAATTTTCATATTCTCATTATTATAAAATAGAAAACACAATTATCATAAATACAATTATAAAATACATTTTTAGTGGATTTATGGTTGGCATATGGAAAGCATACTGATTTTTTTAGATTGAGTTTATATCCTGCTACTTCTTTGAATTTTTTAAATCATCTCTAGAAGTCTTTTGTTGAGTTTTTTGGGAGGTCTTCTAAGTATAGGATCATGTCATATGCAAATAAAGATAATTTCAGTTCTTTTTTTTCCTGTTTGTATTCCTTTGATTTCATTCTATTGCTTTATTGCTCAGGCTAGAGTTTTGAGTATTATATTGAAAAGAAGTGGTGATGGTGGGTATACTTGTCTTGTTCCTAATTTGAAAAGGAATTATCACAGTTTTTCTCCTTTAAAATGATGTTAACTTTGAGTTTATTGTATATTGTCTTTATGAGACTGATGTAAGGTCCTTCTATTCTGATATTCTGCAGTGTTTTTAATGTGAATGGGCATTGCATTTTGTCAAAGGCATTTTTAACATCTATTTAGATGATAATGATTTTTATGTTATTCTTATTCATGTGATGAATGACATGTATTGACTTTTGTATGTAGAACTAGTCTTGCATCCTAGGAATAAAACCAACATGGTCATGGAGCTGTTCTACACCGTTTGTTGGATTGCAAATTAATGTAGCCACTATGGAGATCAGTATGGGATTCCTCAGAACACTGGGAATGGATCTACCATATGATACAGCTATTTCACTCCTTGGAGTCTTTCCAAAGGAATTGAAATCAGAATATTAAGTAATACATGCATATCCATTTTTATAGCAGCACAATTCATAATAGCCAAATTATGGGACCAACCCAGGTGTCCATCAATATATGAATGGATTACAAAATTATGTGTTATACACACAGTGAAATTCTACTCAGCAATAAAGAAGAATAAAATTATGTCATTACAGGAAAGCAGATAGACCTGAAGAACATGATGTTAAGTGGAATTAGCCAGTCATAGAAAGTGAAGGGTCATATGTTTTCCCTCGGGTGCAGAAGCTAGGGGGTAATCAGGCTATAAAAGAGACTTTACGTAATGGAGGAGAAACTTCAATAAAACAAGGGAGTGGTCTTGGGAAGGGTGGGGGAGAAGAGAGATAATTAATGGAAAAAGCACTTCTACTGACATGTACATATATGAGAATACCAGTGCAAATCTCAATATGCTGTATGGGGAAGGGGGAGAGGAGAAGAGCTGGGAAGAGCCTCACCAAGTGCTTTGTGCACGTCTGTCACTATCACTCTAAATTACATTAAGATGTGAGACTATAGTGTACCAATAAATGTATAGTTTTTAAAAATTTAAATAGAAGTATAATTTTAATTTAAAAAATTATAATACAAACTGAATTTTCCCATAAAAGGCACATACTCCCAAAATTATCACTTACTCCTCTTGACTATATGTTTTTCCACAGTGTTATCTATCATTATTTTATTTTTGTGGTACTAGATATTGAACCCTATCTATTTATCTATCATCATCATCATCATCATCTATCGATCTCTATTATTTGTTTGTTTGTTTATTGTTTTTTTTTTAAATACTAGTTGCTGAAAGTCTAGCTATGTTTCTGAGGCTGTCCTTGAACCTGCAATCCTTTTGTCTCACCCTCCCAAAGTACTGTGATTATAGGCATGCTTTAACATGCACAGATTAACTATTATTTAAACACACACACAAACACACACATACACACACACACACACACACACACACACACACATACACACACACTCTCATGAACAGAGACTGGATATTTCAACAGTAATCTTTAGTTGCATGATATTTTAATCTGTGGAGATGGCAATTAATTAAATTGGGCTACTATGATGGGTTAATGCTATTAAGCTTAAAAAATTAATCAGTGTGTTTTTATCTTGTGAATATAGAAAACTGCTTGTACATTATTTACATAAGATGCATTTAAATAGAGAAACTACTTTGTTAAAGTTTATGTGTATTTCACACATAAATATGCCTTGCCAAATTCCCCTTAAGGCATATGTTAGCAATTGTAAATCTCAATAAGTCTGTTAGAGAATTTTTTACATCCTTAATAGTCATTATTATACTTAACAATATATTTTCTACTATTTTCAAAAATAAAAGTCAAACATTAAAATAAAATTAATGCACTGTTTTAATATCTCCATTTTTATCACATTTCACCTATTTATATTATCAAATTTTCTGATATGTTTCCTCTTTGTATTTTCTACATGTTTAATATTATTTTATCTTTCGAATTTGATTTGTTGACTCTGGATATTATTTTATTTTTAATATGTATAGCAAGAAAATAATATTGCCAATTTGACATTTAGCTATTTTTTTTTTTTTTTACAGAAACTATCCTCTAATGGGATTTTTTATTTTATTTTTTGTTTCTTTGTTTTTTTGGTACTGGAAATTGAACCCAGGGGATTCTACCTCTGAACTGCATCTCTAGCCCTATTTTTAGTCTTTATTTTGAAATAGGGTCTTACTAAGTTTCGGAGGGCCTCATTAAATAGCTGAGGCTGGCCAAGAACCCCGATCCTCCGGTCTCAACCTCCCAAGTACTGGGATTACAAGCATGAGCCACCATGCCCGGCTGGTGGGATTTTTTAATCTGAAAAATTATTACTTGATTGTACAACAAGAAAAGTTTGCCCAAGACAATATGCAATATTTTTTTTCTTTTTTATGTTGATTTTTAGATTTCTGAAAAATAAGCAAATTATTTTTGTATATAAAATAAAATTAATTAAACATTTATTTAGAAAATTCTTTAAATATAAAGCAGTGTTCTTTACAGAATCTTCATTAGTGATTAAAACTGTTAAATTTATCATATACTATATTATTTTCTCATAAAATTTCCTTCTTTTAATATATTTTTTAAATTTGATTTTCTTAATTCTATGTCTTATCTTTCAGGATTTTATTAAGTGTTCTACTTATCTTCCCATTACATGGTATTGCCAACTTGTAGAAGAGTTTAATAAAATTTTCATTAGAATTGCCAGAGGTCACCCTAATTTCCTTGCCAAAAGGAATGCTTGAACATACTGCGGGTTTGCTTCACCTGAACCAGGAATAAAGAGAGTCTGCTAGTATAATGGAAGTCATGATGTTTTGTAACCTAATAACAGACATACTAGTTTTCAAAGTTTCTGTATTCTATTAGTTAGCATACATTACTAAAATGGAATGTATTGCACTAGGTAATAAATGCCATTATATGGAAGTCATTAAGAGGCCAGCTGAAAAGGTGTTTACCACGCACCTAAATCAGAATTTAAAAATGAAAAAAGAGAATATACAACTCAGCATTTATCATGGATATGCACTTAAATATACCTGACAATATATCAACAAACAACTCAAAAATTTATAAAATGATAATACATTATTATAGACAAATGGATATCATTCCCAAAATGCAAAGGTCATACTATGTTAAAACACAATCCATGCATTTTAGTCAGCTTTTTCATCACTGTGACCAAAATATCTGACAAGCATATCTTAGAGAAAGTTTCATTGGAGCTCACATTTACAGAGGTTTCAGTCTATATTTGGCTGGTTCTGAAACCAGAACCAACAGAAATTACAGTGGCAGGGTGTGTGGTAGGAAAAAAAAAATACCTCTGTCATGAAGGCTGAAGCAAAGGGAGAGAAGGGCAATAGGGACATAGTACACTCCTAGTGACCTCCCTCCTCCAGCCATAGTCCACCTATAAACATTGATGCGTTACGGACCATGCTTTCAACGTATAAGTTTTCTGGGGGGTGTTATAAACCCAAATCATAACACCATGTAATTTATTATATTAGTAGAATAAATAACATATTTTCTCATCATCCCAATATATGCAAAAAAGTACTCAAATGCAGATCCCATTCATGACAAAAACCTCTCAGAAAAATAGGAATGTAAGTTTTCTGCTGCAATGTAAAAAAAAAAAAAAATGTATCTTCTATAAATCTACAGGCAACATCTTACTTAAGAGTGAAAAATCAAATATTCTCCCACTTTTATCAACTGATTTTTCTCTCTCCTTCCCCCAAAATCCATATGTTGTTTTGCCAAAATACATTTTTTTAAAAATAGCTATGTAAAATATAAAGATTAAATGAAGTCATAAGGGTAAAAACTTAATGCGATATATCTGGTGTTCTTATGAAGAAGAGACACCAGAGATCACCACAAATACTTATGAATCAAAAAAAGGCCTTGTGAGAAAAACGTGAATTTGTGGCTGTCATCCAAGTCAAGAGACCTTGAGAAACATTAAACTGCTACTACACTGTTCTTTCAATTCCAGACCTATGAGAAAATAAATATCCATTGTTTAAGCTTTACTTATTGTGTTTTTTTATTATGGCATTATTAAACTAATACATTCCTAAATAAAATAAGGATGTCTTCTTTCATTATTTCTCTTTGAAAGTATCCTAGAAGATTTAACAAGTACAATAAGAAAAAAATATGGATGAAAATAAACAAAGAAACCTGTCTTCATTTCGTAGACAATATGACATTTTTGTATAAAATATCAAAGAATATGTAAAAAATTTCATACTCCATAAATTAGCTTAGAAATATTGTGGCATAAAAGAGCTCTACATAATATTTTTCTGAATATACCAGCACTGGTGTTGATAAAGTTTTAAAAATATTATAGCACCCAAAAAATGAAATGTTAAAATATATCAATCTATGTGCAATAGACATTTGCTAGAAGTTACAAAACAATGTTGAAATAAGCAAAGGTGATATAAATAAAATGAGAAGTATGCTTTGTTCATAGGTGAAAAGACTCATTATGGTAATTAATGATGTTTTACTTTTAGATACAATGCCACTCAAAAATCCTGACCAGATAAATTAAAAATTTATTCAGAACAAAAAAGAAATTATAGTAGCCCAAGAAATGATGGAAAAGATGCAGATTATCCAATTAGAAGATTTAGTAATTAAATAACTTAGTAAACAATTAAACTACAGCAATTAACTCAGGGTAGTGTAACCAAATACTTCCTTTACTGTTTCTTGTTTTGTTTTGTTTTCCCGAACTGTCTCATCTAGGTGTGACAAACTAATGTGTTTCCTACTCTTATTGGTTCTTCTCTGTGAAATTAAAAACAAAAAAAAAAATATGAGAGACCATAGAAGGGTGAGTATTGGTGTATAAAGATTTAAAGCAAGAGGAGATAAAAGACAAAAGAAAGCTCCTCTCACACAGAGGGGAGGCATTTCCAAGGAGAGTAATCATTGAAATTCTTGACAGGTAATCGTTTATCCCTTATTGTGGTTCCCTATCTACTCTTTTGTGATTGGTCAGAATTGAGTCTTATGGAGTCAATGTTTTTAGTGTCTTTTGTGCAGTTTAAATCTTTAACTTGAATCTTTATTACAAAGAACATTGAGCTCTTGCAATCTCCTGGCACCACTCATCTGCTTTACCTGATCTGTCCCCTTTGATCACTCTCAGGACTGAAGTTTTTTTATTAACTAGCACTATTATCTCTGTATCTACCAATTCTTGATTAAACTATGAGATAGCCACATGGAAAATGATTCATTTATACATTTAGCTCATGTCTTATCTAAAAATTAACTCAAAATGAACCATAGACCTAAATATAAAGTACAAATTTTTAAACATCTAGAGAATACATAGAACAAACTGTATAAACTTGGGTTTTGCAATATGTTTCTAGATCATCTATGTTTAAATGGTATGCTTGTAAATGTAAAAAAGACATATCTAATTCTAAATAATTCAACTGTTATAAATTATTTGTTTGTTTTTAAAACAAGGGACATATACAATGTATATTTGTTGTAGGTCATCATGATATCTCTTCTGAGTTCTTGGTTTCCAGGTTGACAAGAATTTCAACACCTACCAGATAGGAACAAGGACAGAAGTTTATTTTAAGGGAAAGGGACTTGAAGGAGAAGGCAGGCAAGGGGAGATCATCCAGGCCATTGCAGCCTTTGCAGTTTTTTTATAGAAGCCCGAAGAAGGGGTGGGCAAAGTGGAGATCTGGACCTCCTCTTCCTCAGGTTTCTTAGCAAGGATGGGTGGTAGCTGGCTGAGGTCTGACCTTTGTCTTCCCCATGGGTCTCAGGAATCTCAGGTGGGGAGAGGTGCCATTGAGATTAAGGGTGTGGGCTCAGTGAGACTTCTGCCTCAGATCAGATACACTATACAGGGTGGAGTTAGAGATTATGAACCTTCCAGATTTTAAAACTATATTTTTCCTTTCCTTCCCAATTTGTCTCCTTTCTGCCTAAATTTTTATTCTGTTTATTCTACCTCCTCATAGCTACTTGTTTACATAATATTATTTATCCACATGGAAATACTAAAATGCAATCTACTCATAGAGTAGAATAAAATAGTAATTGCTGGAGAGATTATTACCAGTCACTAGTAATTTACCCAGACAATAAGGTAAGATGACCTGAGGGTACCTGAGCAATCAGCAAGACTTTACCCACCGGAGACTCATGGATATAACCAAGTAAACTTGCTTTAAAAAGAGGCCCTGGGGACATCCTGCTTGCATGAAACCATCTAGGAAGTTGTTTCTCCAGGACTTATTTCACATTACTCAGTGGTGCATTCACACAGAGGCCACTGGTGAATGGGGCCCAGCTAGTGTTCTCACAGATGCATGGTTCATGTACTGGTTTTGCCAAAATGCAGGTTCCTGGAGTTAAGGGGTCATGGAAACTTCTACCCATATTTCAAACAAAGACCTGGGAGGCCAAGAAATCTGAAGCAGGATTGGAATCCCTGTGGTTAGATCCTGAGGGGACAATTTGTAAAGTTGTGAGAGTAAGTTAAGGCTGTAATGAAAACCCCAGGAATTAAGCAATGCCAGTAACCTGAAATATGTGCCAAGGAAGGCTGAAAGTGGTAAGAAGGAAAGCCTGCCTAAGAGAGCAACCACATTGGCTGCAACCAGGAAGACCATAGGAGCAGGGCTGCCTAAGACCTTTGGGGATTGCGTTATAGTGAATTTGCTGGGTGATAACCTAGGGAAGTAGGGTATTATTGGAGGAGATAGGTCACTGGATATGTGGCTTTGGGGACTTTACATATGTCCATAAACCCCCTTCTCACTACTTTCTCTGTCAGGAAGTGGCATTGGGAAGTACAGAGAGAAGAGCATAAGGTCTCACATCACATAGGCAAAAAGCACAGAGCACTCATAAAGGGATTCATGGGCATACCTATAGTCAATTACAATGGGTTTATCTACCAATGATATCATAACCTCATCACTGAATTGCGTCACCTCTGAACATCAGTACATGAGTTCTTTAACAGGTGTATGTAACTTCATTTTTATTTTCTTTTATAGGATCTCACATCCAAGAATTTACCTTAAGTCTCAGAAGAAACTAAATTTTGGACTTTTGAGAGATGCTGGAACTTTTAAGATGTAGAAACTCTTGGATATTGATTAAATGCATTTTTCATTGTGAAATGGGTATGAGTTGTTCAGGGGCCAGGGGTGGATAATTATGATTTGGATATAGAATGTCCACTGATGAACTCATGTATTGATGATCAGAGATGATATAATTGAATTTTGATGTTCTAATCTCATGAATGGATAAATCCATTGTAGTGGATTTGTTGGGTGGTAAGCTAGGTAAAGTGTAACTTGAAAAGATTGGTCACAGGGGGTGTGGCTTTTAGAATATACATATGCACATGGAGCCCTTCTCCCCAGCTCTCTCTGCTTCCTGCCATCTTGTCCTGAGCTATACAGACTTCGCTTTGCCTAGCATAGACTGAATCCCTAAAATGACCAGAACTGTGAGCAAATAAATATTCCTTTCTCTAATTTGTAGTCATAAGGTATTTTGAGTCACAGCAGGGAGAATCCTGGTTAAAATAGTCAATTATGTTTATTTTGAACTATAGAAGAGACTTACAGGTTGAATTTGCAAGTGACTGTATGCGTTATTTGGGTAAATCAATGTTCCATCTAAAAGATTTAGAACTCAAGATTCATGATTAATCTCAAAACTCATTTACAATGAGACTCCTGGTTAACTATGCCTTGAAGTTATGTTTTATCATTATATACTTTGAATATGTTTAATATAAGTATAATAAAATCTATAGCTAAACCAACTATAGTCTTAACATAAATATTTAGAACTACATTGTTAAAATAAATTTAAAAAATTAATCTTATCAGTTTTAATGATATTGTTTTAATATGTTAAACAATTAAACAATTGATTTCAAATTATCCAGCTATCAATGAAATTCATCATGTTTACATATAGTGTTTACATTATATGTGTTGTATATACACAGTAATGACAATATACTAACTAAAACTATGTTTGGATTATTTGTATCTACTCCAGCTGAGAGCTTTTCTTCATTGGTTCAGATGGATGGTATAGAGGATTGAAAAGTATGCATAAATGCATACATTCTTTTGAAGAATAGTTGGAAAGAATCAACTTTTCAAATTAATTTTGTTCTGCAAAATATTGTATTGTATTTTTTAACAATCAGGAAATTATTCATAAAATAAGAAAACTTAAAATATCCTTAGATGACATAGAACAATAAATAATGAAGTTAATAGTATAATCTTTATTCCTGAAAAATAATAGAGATGTAGATAACCAACCTATAAGCCAAATGAGAATTTTACTTTAAAAAATCAGAAGTACAAAACTAAAATCCTCAGAAGTACAAAACTAAAATCCTTAAGAGAGGAAATGGTAGTTATGCATAATTAAAATAAAATACGAATCTTTAAATAGTAAGAAACCCCAGGGGAAAAATAATTACAAATTAAGCAATACAAATATGACTAAAATTAAATCAACCTTTCTTGATCTTAAAACAAATTCATTATGTTATATGGGATGGGTGAAGAGCAAAGATATAAAAAAATTGCACTTTAAAAAAAATCAAGAGTAAAGGAAGTATCCAAGAACTTCAGCAACATGTAGATTAAATTTCCATGGATGGAAATCTCAATAGAGAACACATGTCATTTACTATATTGCCTTCAAAATGTTGTACACTATATATTCTATTCTTTAAAAATGAGACATCTTATTATTTTTAATATTAAAATTAACTTGTGGCCAAAAATTAAATCAGTGAGAACTAGAAAAGCATATTAAGCACACACAAATAGCAATACAAACACCAATATAATTTTTTATTTGAAAATATATGGGATCTACTGAGGCAACCAGGAATTGACAGATCAGATGTGACAGTGATTGTTGCTTTATGTCAGTCAAGCTCAAGAAGCAAAAGTCTAAAAAGGCTGGCCAGGCTGGGCACAGACAATAATTTCAGCAACTCAGGAGGCTGAGACAGGGGTTCACAAGTTCAAGGCCAGCCTGAGCAACTTAGCAAGAACCTTCCTCAAAAAAATGAAAAAATTATATATGTATATATGGCTGGGTATGTAGCTTAATGTTAGAATACCCCATGGGTTCAATCCTCCATAGTGCAAAAATTAAATAAATAAATAAATAAATAAATAAATAACAATCCTGGCAAGGAGGAGTCATTGTCACAAGTTTTTTTTTTCATTTTTTTTTGACATTTTACAGGTTAAACACACAAAACTTGGATACCAAGGTTATAAAAGCAAAATAGTAGGAATCAACATTCCACAAAATAAAAGACACAGAAATGGGGGCTGTATAGTCGGTCCTCATTTTACAAATAGGATTTTTTGCTACTGCTGAAGAATTTTTTTGTTATTCATATGGTACTGTGGAAACTCTCAATTTGTATTTAAATATCTGGTAAATATAATGTATAAATATCACACTAAGTTCCAAGGTGAGACTTCTGAGGGTTTCATTCACAGAGTGGTAAAATAGAAGATGATTGAGGTTTTTCATTTTACAAATCAGCCTTGATTAGGTACTGATCCTGATTCATTTGAAGTGATCTGTGTCCATGTTAATTACTAGAAGATCAAGGTAAGTACTTTCTCTAGGGATTCCACATCATCCAGAGCTTGTACAATTTTTAAGTTCAAACTGCCCAACATTAAAAAAAAAAAATCAGTGTTATTTTCTAAATGGCAATTGAAAAATATATTAAAAATTCAAAAGATTTTAATGGCATGACTAAGTTAGAATTGTCAAAAATTACTATGAAGCTCCAATAATTAAGACACTGATGTATTTTTACAAGATTATGCTAGAGGACAAACAAATGATATTTTACATTTCTAAACAGACCTATACAAGTAAAAATACTTGATTTGATAAAATTGCCTTTTCTAACAGCCAGTAAATAAGGACATTTTAAAAAATGGTGCTATGTAAAAGACCATTTAAAACATATTTTTTACAGTTAGTACTCAAAAATAAGAAAATGCATAGATTACAAACATAAACAGATACTCTACATATCTACTCAAATTGCTAAATTGAAAGAGACTAACACAGTAAGTGTTGGTGAAGTCATCAGGCTACTGAATAGCCTGATGGGAGTACAAATTGGTATAATAACTCTGAAAAACAGTTGCTTCAGTTACCATTCTCACTGCTGTCACCCAAAATGGCTGACCACACAACTTAGAGAAAGGAATATTGATTTGCTTACAGTTTTTGGAGATTTCATAGCTCAGCCCCTGTGAGGCCAGGTTTATAGAGCTCAGGGCATAGCAGCAGGAAGCCGAGAGAGGAGGAGAGCATGGACTCTGCTCTCATATCAGAGAGGCTAGAAATGGAAAACCAGCAAGAGGAGGAAAGAACCATATATAATCTCCAAGTCCACCCCTGGAACCCTTCCTTGGCAACCAAGCCCCCTCCCAACTTTGCTACAGTGTTTCCATGAGGACTAGAAGGACATTCTAAATCCAAACCACTACAATATTTAAAAACTGAGCATAGACCATTTATCTATGATTTTCCCCAATGTATTTCCTAAGACATAACCATATACATGTTTGACAGCAGCATAATTCTTCAGGGGAAATTATTAAAAGTACATGTTCATTGACTATAGTACATTCACATTTTAGAATCAAATCACAAAATGCAGCTACACACAATAACTGGATGAATTTGACAAACAAACGATTATAATGTTGAAAGTAGCCACACAGAGAAATGAAGTGTGGTTTCATTTGTATAAATTTCAAAAAAATGCAAACTGATAGATTTGAATGTCAGAATATTGGTTATACTCAGATATACCATGTGTTTCAGGGACAATTTAAACATTAATATTGTTTGTATTGATTGAGATGTGAAATCAAAGATGAGTTCATTTTGAAAAAAAATTCATAGAGCTATATATTTAACTTTTGTTTAAATTTAACCTTTAAATTTAAAACAAGTCTACCAAAATTACCAACTTTCCTATTTTAGTGTCAGTTAGTAGTGTAGTTAGTAGTGTTGCCTTTTAGGGCTTTTTTTTTTTTTCATATAGATTGAATTTGTAATATTTTAAATTTGAACTATGAGAAAAAAATTCTATTGATTTGAAACTAAACTTCTAAGTAGTAAACAGTAAACTACAATAATAGAGACAAAACATAGTAGGGAAAAAGAGGAATGTCATATATATTGTTCAAGTAAAGAAATATTGTATGATCATAGCTTGATAAGTGCATGTATTTCCACATGTGAAATAAAGCTAGATATAGCCCCCAGAAATAATTTTAGGTAAATATTATGCAGTTCTTTAAAAAATATTTCCTCTTTCTCTTAGACTTCCACAAAATATAATCTACCTTTTTGTAATGTTGTCATAAGCAAAACATTATTTTGAATTATTAGATTATTACTAAATTCATTCTAGATACTACTAAAATATCAAAAAATGGACTATAAATTTTCTATGGAGCCAAGGTTTGCTTTTGTTAAATTAAAAATAAAAGCTTTTAAAATTAATATGACTAACATAGGACTGGGATAAATAGGACTGGTTAAGTAACTGAAAGCTACGTAATATTTTTTCCTTAAGCTAAAAAATAAAAACACACACATTTGATATCAACTTGTTTTCTGATTCTGATAGATTTCAGGGTAGGAAAATTTGGGGCAAACAATCCTGGAAGACAAAAGCAGACATAAAACAGGCATTATTCAGTTTTCATCTGTGATTTAGATAAAATACTTTCAGTCAGTTAGAAAACACTTCTTATATGCTTGAATGTTGTCTGTTTTTGTAAGCATTGAATTTACATGTAAAAATTTTCAGAAAATGTTCCTTGAAATATCAAGACATAGAAATTATATTACAGCTCTCTGTCCATAGTTTCTTTACATGCCAATGTCTCTCATCTGCCCTTTGGCTGTTACTGCATGGAACATTTATTTTTGTTTCCATAAACCCTTTAAATAAAAAGCCATTTAACCCAGTCATCTGAAGCATAACATATGCTTTTTTGGGGTTATCAAAATATCTTACTCTTCTTTTAAAGGCTCTTAACTATGCAATTTCAGCTTTGGGCTTTCTTCCAAACAGCACTGAAATAGAATTTCAGTTGCACAATAAACAAGAGTTGCTAATTGCCAATTTTGTAGAATTTCTTACAAAAAGGAATATCACTTCAAAATGTATTTGATGGAACTTTTTCCTCTCTATTCATCTTGTTTCTGATAACTCAGGACTATTTCTTTGCACTTGTGCATTTGAATTTTGCCTATGTTTTGAAAGGCAAGTTTCTTTGTTTAATTTTCTCTTCACTAAATGCATTTTCTGCCTTTCTATTCTAGAGTTAGAACTGTAGTGGCAATTTTCAAACTTTGTAATTTATCTTCACAACATTATGCTTATGCGTTCATCTTCAAGTAGATACTGAGTAAATTTCTTAAAGGACATGATTGAAGCAAATGACATTATCAATGCACTCAACAGAGTTTATGCTTTCCGTTTCTACCAGTATGCTGATGTTGTTCTGTTTTATTTACATTTCCTCCTCTATCTTTGAATTTAAGATGAAGTTATCTTTAAAAATGACAAATTGCTAGTGATTAAATAAATCATATTTTCTCATTATTAAGCATAATTTCTATATTAAAGATTATTTTCCCTCTAGAAGCTCCAAGAAAAGGTAGAAGTAGCAATATCCATTCAACTATTTGTATATAAAAAAACTGGGGAAGGAATATTTACTGAGGTCATTTTAACATGTCTCTATATCTATTTCAATTAATTTTCTCTGAAGAACATTGTGTAGTAACTTTACTCAACACATGTGTTAGGCGTTTAGTGTAAATTCCCCCAAACCAACTTCTCTATTGTCTTTTACAGAATACAGAATTGTTTTTGGGTTGTTGAACTACCAAGATGTCAGTTAACTCAGAAATTTCTTTGTTTACAATCACTTCTCTTCAATACTTGATCTCCCTCTCATTCATATTTCAGATCTAGGTTTATAAGACACTTTTAAAATTTTTTATCTCTTGCACTAGGTAAAATTCATTTGTTGTATGTTTTTATAACTCTTTTGGGCTTTATATTTAGTAAGTAAAGGATATCACACTTGCAATAATGTCTTAATTTAAGACTTTTCCCCATGGAGGGCAATCTTATTCAAGCAGAATAATGATCTACATTTCCAGGAGTTAGAAACATTGTTGTTGCCTTTCTGTTTCTGTCCCTTCCCCTATCTAATCTATTACCTATTATTAATATGTAGATAAATAACAGGCAAAAATATATTTACATAAATTTATCGTACTTGTATTTTATGTGAGCTGTGGAGTGATAGTGTATGGAGAGTAGAACTAAAGGAGGAATTATTATAATAAGTATTTTGTTATGCATATGAAAGGATAAAAAGCTTAACAATTAAACCCTAAAGATGGATGCAAAATTCTAAGGCAATTCAGGCCCAAATTGGCTTGAGACATATATGAATAAATCATATTTTGGATCAAGCAAGAACTGGATCTACACATATTGGCCACAAAAAGGATCCTCTGCTAGTAATGTGAATTCTAAGGTCAGTTTGATCAGCTCCAGAAAGTTATGACTGGAGATAGTTTTGTGAGTGTTACATGACTAGTATCTACTTCTATTCTAAGCCACAGAGGCAAAGCCAGAGATTAGCTCAAAATTTCAGTCAAGAAGAGAAAATGTTGGAAGTTGAACTGTTGGGGTTTGCCAAAACTTCTTGCTGCCTTGAAACAAAGTGGATGGCATAGCTCCTGATTATGCAAAACTGAGCCAAGAATTGTCCCCATTGCATAGGCTACATTCCAGGTACACGCTAGTCTGCTAATGCAAACCCATGAAGTGATGGATGCAAAAATGAGCAGGTCAACATAAGCATAAATAATTCCTATTAAATATAAAGAGTAGACTTTAAAACTGTCAAGTACAGACTTGTTTAGAAGCCATTGTGGGAAGAAAAGATGAATTTATTCACTCAGACACAGCACTTTTTACAAGAGAAGCATGAGAGAATATAAACAGCTCCCAATGGAGAAGCCTGCCAAGGAGACCATGTCCTCAAATATTTGTTAGATGTTGGTTAGGGCAGCAGTAAGGGAAATGTTCACAGGACAACTGAAGATACTTGGAAGGACATTGCAAATGACATCTTATCAATTATAGACAGTACAAAACAGATGGTTTTAGAGGGTGGAGAAAGGTAGTGAATTAAGATAGATTAGGAAATGTGCAGAATGGAATTCAAGTACATGGACAACTATAATTTGGAAGCACTATTTGGTGTTTCTATCATCTCTAAGAAAATGTAGGAGAAGAAACAACATACATGCAATTATTTGTATATTAAGAACCTAGAACCCCGGGCATGGTGGCGCATGCTTGCAAGCTTAGTACTTGGGAGGCAGAGACAGGAGGATGTGACTTACTGAGACCCTGTTTTAAAATAAAATTAAAATAGGGCTGAGGGTGTAGCTCAGAGGTAGAATACCCCTGGGTTACATACATAGCAAGAAAAAAAGAAGAAAGGAAAGAAAGAAAGAAAGAAAGAAAGAAAGAAAGAAAGAAAGAAAGAAAGAAAGAAAGAAAGAAAGAAAGAAAGAAAGGAAGAAAGGGAAAGAAAGAAAAGCCTGGGGAAGGAATATTTATTAAGATCATTTCAAAATGACTCTGTTATTTATTTCAACTAATTTTCTCTTAATAACATGTAATAGTTTTATAAGACATGTGTGTTAGCTGCTTAATGCAAAATCTTCCAAACTAATTTCTTTATTAGCTTTCCCATAAAACGGAATTATTTATAAGCTAGTAAGCTACCAAGCTATCTAGAATTTGGAAGTCTAGCGCTATCTGTGGTGAATAGAATGTTTTTTTTTATGATGGTCTATTTCCTAATATTCTGGAGGAGTGATTTTGAGCAAGAAAAATAACTCCTGAGTTACAGTCTTCATACAAAATCAGGATGTCGATGACTTTAATGAGCTCTACTTCATTTGTTTTTTCTCTTAAAAATATAGCTGCATTATATTTCTCTTTGAAGAATGTACATGCCTTCCTTTACCGTTTTTTCTTTTGAACTTACCTATTCCTGTTTTACAAAAGAAAGGAGGCCACTTACTCTTTGTGTTAACAGGGCACTCTGATAGGAAACAAAAAGGACTTCAGATAAATAAAGAGATGGACCAGAACAGTAGTGGAAAGGAATTGAGGAAGGAATGTGTATTGAGGGGAGAGTGAGGAAGAAAACATTTCAATTAATGCTACAAACATATACAAAGGTATCACTACCAATATCACTAACATTTCCAAAGAAGGAGGAGAAAAAGTGGAGAGTGGGAGAAGGGTGGGATGCAGAGGAAAATACAGCAAGTGATGTGTGCATGTATGCTTGCATCATTGTAACACTCACTTTGATGTGTAAGTGCAATGCACAGGTAAAAGTATAAAAGCAAACACTCAAAAAAGTCTTTGAGGAAATTGATACTAAGACAGTAATTCTTAGAATATTTTAATATTTTTTCTTACTCAGATTCTTATAGCAAAAATTAATAAACTGGGTCATTTTTAAATTGCAATTGATTGAGTTATTGAGATTGAAAGAAAATAGAGCAAGATGATAAGAAACTACTCATGTGATTTATGAGCCTGGCAAATCCCAAGATGTGTAGAACATGTCAGCAAGCTATTGGGACAGTTGACACTAAAGGTGAACTCAGTCAGAAGGCAGACAGGTTCCAGAACCCAAAGACAAGAACAAAATTGATGTGCCCCAATTTGAGGTTCATCAAACAGGAAAATTTCTTTTTATGAAGGAGAGAGAGAGATAGAGAGAGAGATAGTTTTCCTTTTTATTCTATCCAGAATTCAAAACATTGAATGAACCTTTCCTACATCAGGAAAGGCAATGTGCCTTAGAAAGTCTCCCAATCAAAATGCCAATCCTTACAAAGTGTTGCAGAAACATTCAGAATGTGATCAAATATCTAAGCATCCTGAAACTAAGCCAAGATAACTCAGAAAATTAATTATCACAGATGACAAACTCTTGACCAAAACAGAGTAAATTATCTATGAAGACTCAGTTATGCAGTCTTCATGCAGAATCAGGATATGGATGACTTTAATAAATTCAAGTTCATTTATGTATTCTCTCAAAATAAATCTGCATGAAATTGCTCTTTTAAGAGGATATAGGTCCTAGTTAATGTTTTCTGTTCGTAGTTTAATGTGAGAACACATACACAATTTTGTTTGATATAGCCATCTTTAATGTTTATAGTTCAGACCAATGGAAGAAATTGTAATTCAACTAGGGTAGGAATTTTCCTAGATAATGTAAAAGTTTCTCCCTATAAAAAGTCACATAGTAAATATTTTATGCATGTGGGCCACATTTTACCTGTGGCACCTACTCAACTCTGCCAGTGTAGTGTGAAACAGTACAGACAATAACAAAATGAGTGTGACTGTGTTTCAATAAAGTTTTATTTATTAAAAATGAATGGTGAGTTAATTTGTGCTCACCATTATTTCCTGAAGTCTTTGCATCTGAACTCTTAGTAATCTGCAGGTCTTGAATTCTGATAAAACAGATGAAGAGAAAAGTAGATGTTAAGGCTTTACAGTGGGTGATTAAAGGTTACATATGCCATTAAACATGTTTGAAATGGCATTATTTGAATTCCATGGAATGATTAAATTGCTAAATTTTGATAATTTAAAAGAATTTTAACCTAAAAGCAATTTATGTCCAGCAATATAAAACTGAAAGAACATTTTTTACATGTAAAAGAAAATATAATTTCTCTGTTAAGATATAATATATTTCAGTTGGACATGGTGGCGCACGCTTGTAATCCCAGCATTTGGGAGGCTGAGACTGTAGGTTTGGGTTCGTGGCCAGCCTCGGCTGCTTAATGAGACCCTCCTCAACTTAGTGAGACCCTGTTTCAAGATAAAGAATAAAAAATAGAGCTGGGGCTGTAATTTGGAGGTAGAATTTCCCCAGGTTCCATCCCCAGTACTGAAAAAAAAATTATATATATATATATATATATATATATATATATACATATATATTATATATGTGTATATATATAATATATGTATATATATGTATTATATATATATATATAATATATTTCTCCTTTACAGTAATGATTGATATTTTTATAGAGTTTTGCAGGTATATAAACAGAGTTCTCTAGAGAAATAGCTACAATATCTCACATACACACACACACACACACTCACACACACATATGTACACATATATTCATACATAGAATAAATATAAACATTTTCAATTTTCAGAAAGGAATTACCTACTACTTTTTCTATTCAACTCTCAAACTGAACTGCTAGTATATTAGAAGTTAAATTACAATATCTAAAATATATACATATACATAATGTATCTGTATTAAAATGATGAAATTATTTGGTGATACACATACAATCACAAATTGCTTTAAATGAATTTGATGAGCATTAGAATAAAATTTCCTCTTGCAAATAATAAAAGAATGACTGTCTGTAATATAATAAACAATGAATGAGTTTTCATTTAAAATTATAGTTTTACATAGCCTTTATAATAAAAATTGGAATCCTAGAATCTTGATCATTCGTTCTACTCCCTGGACAATTTGACAACCTCAAGAACATTAAGATAAATGTTGATATGAAAACAAAAAGTAAAATAATTAAGACAACAAATTTAAAATAGCAAGAGTTTGGAAAAACATTTGCTGAATCAAACATTTAATCTTTTTGAAAGGCAAGGTATTTCAAATCGTATATAAGCTTGACATAAAATAAAATTTATTTTGAGTTACAGGTAATAATTTTTCCACATGAATAAGATATATAGATAGTAATAAAAAGGAGGAGAAAGAGTAAATACAGAAGAGAGGGAAGAGAAGGGCAAGGAGTATAACAGAACAGGCTATAAGAAGAGATAGGAAGAGGAAAAGGAAGGAGGAAAAGAAGGAGGGAGGGAAACAATAAAATGGAGACCAATGTGACAGAGAAGAAACTAAAATAGCAGCAGTAAAAGCAAATGCAGAAGGAATAATATGAGAAAGGAAGAGTAGAGGAGAGCCAGGCTAAAAAGGAAAGTAGAGAGAGGAAGATAGGAGGAAGAAAGAGAAGAACTGGAGAAGTATGTGCAATATTGCACAGTGGATTTTCTTATTTTGTCTATTATCCTACATGTAAATTAGATCCAGGAATAAAAGTCATTAGCATTTCATTTTCATAATCATATCTGAAATACTGTCAATTATTCTTATAATGAATATAAACATTATACTTTTACAAAGTAAGAAATGGAAGCTTTGTGAAATGAGAAAAATAATTTCAAATAATCAAGAATATTATTTATATATTTTAAAAGTCACATGTTACAGATTGCCAAACACAAGAAACAATGACTTGTACATATATGTATATATCTGTACATACATGCATCTGTATATGCATATATCAGATGGTGAGTATATCCATTCATCTCTGATATATAAACGTGTATGCACGTGTGCATGCATGTACACATGCACACACACACACATATACACACATACTCACTGGACAGAAAAACTACAAAGGAAAGTAAACACTACTGGACTAGTCAAAACAGAAAAGTTACAGCAACATCTGTCTGAAAGACAAAGGTGACAGAAGGATACAAATTGGCCTGCATATCACAGGTATCCCTTAGAAAAACTTGATTCTTGCTATAGAAGCATGCTTCACAACTTAGAGGTGGATAGGATTATTAGTATTTTTTTTCTGATCCCTGGAACTATATTCTTATCTAGAACTCTACTTTTCTGGAAATACTAACCCCCAAATGTTGACCCTACAAGGTAAACAATCTAGTTTTGAAACAGTACATTTAGGAACCTCTCCTGAGATTGTGGCAGTGCCTCCTAAACACACCAAAACAACCACATTTACAACATCTACATATACATAAAGACATACTTGCACTATTTGATTGACTCTGTTCTTCCATACAACTATGATTCATTTTACAGAATGGTGTGGTTTATTTTAGCCATATTTTAGTTACTGTTCTTTTATGAACTAAAACACTACATAAAAAAAATAAAGCCAGCTGTGGTGCTATGCCACTGTAATTCCAGCTAGTCAAGAGGCTGAGGCAGGAGTATCACAAATTCAGGGTCAACTTTGGCAATTTAAGGAGACACTATATGAAACTAACTAACTAACTAACTAAATAAATAAATAAATAAATAAATAAATAAATAAATAAATAAATAAGTAATAAGGCTGTATATGTAGCTTTCTGGGTTGGATCCCCAATACCCCACACAGAAAAATTAATATGACCTACCACTAATCATCTAAACATGTAATTTATTTTTTCTTGATGAGAAATTTATGTAGATAACACAAGTAGAAATGACTCCTTTCTATTTTTCATGTTTTAAAAGTCTAGATATACCAATATTGCTTTCTTTCTAGCCTCACTTCCTCTATTGTCTCTGTTTTCCTTGTTTAATTAAATTAATTCTTAGCTTGATAGATTTGGGAACATTGAATAGTTATCATAACAGATAAAGAGGGCAACTTGTTTGACTAGATGGCAGAGTAAATAAGTTTTAATATTTCCCTCCATTTAAGCAATTCCATCTTCTCTAATTATGGTATCTTTTTCCTAATTAAGTGGGAGGGAGACACTTTGCACAGTTTGGGTGCATTCCTTTTTAACATGACTGTTATTTAATTAATTAAATGAGGATATTTTTAGGTGAGTAGTTTAGTTAAATACTTCTCTTTCTTTTCCTTTCTTTACTTTTTTTCTTTCTTCCTTTCTTCTTTCTGCACTGAGGATTGAACGCAGGAATGACTAAGCCACACCACCAGAACTTTTTATTTTTAGACAGGGTCTAAGTTGTTCAAGCTGACCTCAAGTTTTTGATCCTCCTGCCTCAGCCTTCCAAGTCACGGTAATTACAGGTAAATGCCTAGACACTGGAGGCACTTTGATTTATTTTATTACAATTCTTCTATACATTAAATTCCTCCTCCTGATATGATCTAACTCATTTTGAACTAATATGTCATCAAAAACACTTTCAGAAAATTTCAAATTATACAGCAAAAAAAATTTTTGCTTTTCTTCCTTCTTGACTGTCCTGTGGTACATACGTTATTATACCACTTATTTAATGTGGATTAGAGCAAAATGACAGCAAAAATATATTTTCCCACTATAGGCAGGTCCAGACTTGAAGGAATAAATGATAGAAGTGTCTTGGTTCAGAAATTCCAAATTCTTTTTATGAGACTAAGAAATAAATGTTGAGACACATAATGGACTTAGTAGTCTCACTTTTTATGATCATCCTTGTAAAGTATCTGATCCAATCACTTCTCTTCTTTCTCATATATGTATCGACTTGTGATTTAGCAGACAGACTGCATATAGTAAATACATAGTTTATATTAATAGCTAGTACTAACTTCTTATAACTTTCTACCTATAAAACCATTCAAGGCAACAATAAGATCATGTATTACATTATAGATGTACCAACTAATCAAGGAATCCTGTATCAATTAAGTATTGTAAACAATATACTGGGTAACGAATCATCTCTTAAACTTAGAGATATTCAGCAACGGATGTTACTTCTCATCCTTAAGACTAGATATATTGCAGATGCAGACCCACTGCTCTGAACAAAGCTCAGCTTGGAGTCTCTGTTTTGCAGTGAAGCCTCTTGTCAGTGATGGTAGAAGCAAAGTTGATAGGCTTAGCCAAAGAAGCAGGATTGAAACATCTGCTTATATAACATCTGATATTATCCCTTTTGTCAAAGCAAGTCACATGGTAGAGCTCATAAGGAAGCTTTGAGGATAAAGAATTGGCCTTCCTGTCAACCAAATCCCTACTAAAATGGAATTAAACATTATTTTTTTCAAAGAAATAGGAAGTGGAAGCAACTAAATTCTTCCCTCAATAACCAGAGGGAATTGGTTTTAGGATTCCACAGATACCAAAGTTAATAGCTCAAGTCCCTTATATAAAAAGGCAAAGCATTTGCATGCAATCTAACATTATTCCATATACTTTAAATCAAGTTTAGATTATTTTTAATTCCTAATACAATGCAAATGCTATATAAATATTTGTTATATTGTTTAGTAAATAGAAAAAAAAATCTGTGCATGTTCAACCCAGGGGAATTCTACCTCTGAGCTATGCCCCAGTCCTATTTTATTTTTAAACAGGGTCTCACTAAATTGTTGAGGGCCTAAATTGCTGACTGTGAATCTTGGATCCTCCTGTTTCAGCCTCAGAAGTACTGGGATTAAAAGAGTATGTCATTATGACCAGCTATTAGTTTTATGTAATTGTTTATTTTAGACAAGAAGCAAAATAAATCTTGTGTTAAAGTATTAGAATAAATTAAATCTATATTACTTAGTTTGTAATTGGGTTATAATATGCAGTGATTTATGTTCATATACTACCACAGGAAATAATTATCACTTAAAAACTCTTGAAAAAAGTGATATTTTTAATTTTAAAAATACAAGTTATTAAATTAAATGTCTCTAAAGACTAAATTGAGTGTCTTACAAGAAATAAAAATTTTAAATGAAAGCAATTTGTTATTGAATATGATGATAGATTTGTTAATATTAGATATACACATGTATATGTTGAAAGAAATTTTAATTTATAACTAGAGAAGAATCTATGATTTAATGTTACTAATAGAAAATCCTTTAACTTAATCATATAATGTAGTTAGTTCAAAACCTGTAGGCCTTTCAGTTAAAAGCATACTCCAGTTAACATCCAGATGTTTTGTTTTAGTTTTAGCAAGCATCTAAATATCTCAGAACATCTGTTTGGCTTTCTGTTTTGTGTCATGGGGAATAAGTAGACATATCTGTAAGTTTATGAACTCATAACTTAATGTAAAAAAAATTCTTCAAATCCCAAATCCCAATAAATTAATTGGTGCATGGCATGAAGCAGGTTTTTAGAAGTTGTACGTGATTAAAAAAAAACAAAAACTTATCAGCCTTAATAGCTGTTTATACTATATATAATTATATTTCCAAGTTTTTATACGTGTGTGTGTGTGTGTGTGTGTCTTTGTGTGTGTGTGTGCATAAAGGCTGTTTCAAGGGACTAAGGCAACTAAGAACATAGGGTATCATGGTTAGCTGCACTGAACTTTGTCATATTTTAGAAATAAATCAATTTTGCTTTAAATGCCATCCTTGATTGTTTCCAAGAAACCTGAATTTGTTATTAAAACTAAATGTTAAAAGTTTAGAAAGTTGACATACAACCTATATTGTTTTCTATTAAATTCAAGTCCCCCAAAAATACATATTCCTTTAAGTGTGAATAAATTAAGACAGAAGTTGGTAACTTGGTAACTTGCAAATATTTGTAGTCATGAATGAGCTTTTCCATTTAAAAAATGAAATAAAGCTGTTATGAAATGATATAGTTTCCTTGTAAAACTTTAATTTCCTCTAAAATGAGCTCAAAATATTCATATACTTTTATTTTATTTATAGCATAACCTGTATTGATAACACCATTATTTTCATAGTATATGGAAGTACTAAATATTATGTATAGATATATAACTGATTCTGGAAGTATTGGAAATAACACAAATGAATTAAATAGTATAAAATACTTGAATTTTAAGCCTGGCTTGTAATCCCAGTACTTGGTAGGCTGAGATAGGAGGGTTGCAGGCTCAAGGACAGCTACAACAAATAGTGAGACTCTTGTCAACCTAGTGAGACCATTTCCAAATAATAAATTAAAAAAAATTGGGCTGGAAGTATATCTCAAAGGTAGAATGCCTCTGAGTTCAATCCCCAGTACCATAAAAAAAAGTAAATTTTAACTATAAAGTTATACTGTTACTTACATTATACTGCAACATGTATATTTTCAATTAATTATAATTATTTTAAATAAATTTTGGTCAGTGATTTTAATACTATGATATAATGTTCAAATATTATCTGAAAAATGCATAACACTTAATTTTCTATAAATGAATAAATAATTACGGTCTGATTTAAAATGGACTTATGATATCAGTGGGCATTGTATCCATTTTTTGACTGAAATTTCAATATTCCACATATAAGTATGAATTTATTTTGTTTCTATTTAAATAAATAATATTTACGATCCATCATAAACTCAGTTGCCAATAAAACTACATATATGTATAGTAATTAAATGCTTATCTATTTATAAAAATTTCTATATATCTGAAAACTGAGTTTGAAAAATAACCTCAGGTATCAAAAACAGGTGTTGAATATATTATAACTTATTTCTGTTCCTTTTGATCATCAAGTATCATATAAGAGAAAACAAACTTTTTTATTTTGGCTACATTTCCAACTTTAAGAAGTTTACCTAGCCGGGCGTGGTGGCGCACGCTTGTAATCCCAGCATTTGGGAAGCTGAGACTGGAGGATCCAGGTTCGCGGCCAGCCTCAGCTACCTAGTGAGACACTCCGCAACTTAGTGAGACTCGGTTTCAAAATAAAGAATAAAAAATAGGGCTGGGGGTATAGCTCGGAGGTAGAATGCCCCTGAGTTCAATCCCCAGTACCGCAAAAAAAAAAAAAAAAGAAGTTTACCTGATATTCAGGCATTATCCTTGTATTATGAAAATTGGACAGAGGAAGAATTTATGTACACATGCAGAAATATAACAGTATGATTTAATAATTATAATTTTGATAAAATTAATATAAAAACAATAAAAAGCAAAACATAAATTCAAAACCACTGAGCTGCATTTTAATGTGAAGGCACATAGCTCCATATACTTCATTATTTCCTGAGTACATTTTTCCATCATGATATAATGAGTATTGTTTATAATGATGAACACAAGATATCAAGAGTCTAAGTTAAGTCGTGTGCCACATAATTCCCTTAAGAAGTTAAGAAAATCAATAACATATTAAAGAACTCTCTTTGAGTAAATTACTAGTTTTTCATGATAAATGGATTCATATAAAAAATTACATAATTAAGAATTTATCAGCATACTTATGATAACTTATAGTTATCAATACTATTTTAGTCCTGCCAATCTCAGCCAGCATTTTTATGCGTTTTTAACATTTCTTATTTGAGGATAAAGAATAATGGTAATGATAAACAAAGATAATAAAATGATACATTGATAACTGATAAAGATAAATGGTAAAGCTATATTTATTAAGCAGAAACTATCAAAGGAATCAAATGGCTTGACTAATTTTAAGAAGAGGAGAAAATGGATAAAAATTATTTATAATAAACTAAATGAAAATGCAAGACTTAAGGAACTTTTAGCAAATATATCAGCACTGTGGCTAGCAGTAGAGAAGGGAGAAATTAGAGTGCTGAAGATGTTCCCATCATACCTTACAGTTCTTATGTGTTTAATTTCAGTTTCATTTTTTCCCCCTTTAGATTTCTGATAAGAGCAACTTTTTCTGCTTCAAACTTCAAAGTAGAAAATGTCTCAGGACTCTCAGGTTCAATTCCAGACTCTAGGGCAAGTTTTGTTACAGTAAGTTTTGCTGTAGCAAGTTTGGAAGTAACACTCTTATTAGTATGATCTTTTATTTATTTGTTTTTTTTTATTTTTTAGGCTTTATTGAGGTAAAGTTGATATACAAATAATTGTATATATTTATACTCACAGCTCAATGTCTTTCGACATTTGCAATTTCCATGAGATCAAAGGAAACTTTGGGAGGTGTTGGACATTTCTATTACATTATTGTAACTCTATTTCCATTTTTTCCCACACTCTACCTGTTTGAAAGTTGAACCCATAAGAGAGTTACTGAAATTCTCTGAATCTCAGTTATCTCCACGTGAAAAAGGTGTAGGAGTTATTGTGCCAACCTGGAAAGATGTTATACAATATAAGGCATATTAAGCACATATGGAAGGCAATAAATTTCATAGGTTACTTAGAATTATTTTCTTCATTAATAGTTGAATTTGAGCCAGGCGTGGTGGTGCACGCTTATAATCCCAGCATTTGGGAGGCTGAGACTGGAGGATCCGGGTTGGTGGAGAGTCTCAGCTACCTAGTGAGGCACTCCGCAACTTAGTGAGACCCGGTTTCAAAATAAAGAATAAAAAATAGGGCTGGGGGTATAGCTCAGAGGTAGAATACTCCTGAGTTCAATCCCCAGTACCAAAAAAAAAAAAAAATAGTTGAATTTGTTTTTAAGTGTATTATAAATTGATATTTTTATTTGGCAAATGGAAAAATTAGGTCATCTTACTTGTATAATGTAAATAATGAATTTAGTATGACAAAAATGATGCATACATTTTTAATTTCAGCATTTTAATTTACAATTATTTACCTATCACCTTTATAAAATGCAATACTACATTTTTCTGGAGTCATAGTCTACTAAATCACAATTATTTCCACAGAAGAAATTTATCAATATCAATTTTGATATTTATATGAGCATGTACATTTGTATCTCTCTCAGTTTCCATGTTTGTCTTGGTAGTAATTTTTACTTACAGAAAACTGCCTTTCATGGGTTCCTGGGATCTTCTTTAACACAATGCACCAAAAATATGTTAAATATTGTCCTATAGACCTGGTGACTCACACTCAAATATCAGTAAAAGTCAGTTTATTTGGAATTCTACCTTCCCCCAATTATTGTCTAATTAAACCCCTACATGGTGAATAACAAGAATTCATATTTATAATTACAATTTCAAAGAACTCTAATACTCTACTCTTTGAAGGAATAATATGTTTAGCAGAATTTAGCACTGAGCCAATTTTATTATTATTCAAGACTTTTCAAATAACTAATCCTCATATTATCCAGAAAATATAATAATTAACTAAAATTCCTCATACCCCCTGTGGCATTATGGGTAATTAAATTTACTGTATTGAGGATTAATATGAGCTCTATGGATAGTAAGCTCAGTACTCTTTTATTTAAAATATGCCTAGAGCAGGTTTACTTAACTTCTATCATAATTTTTCTTTTAATTTTAAGGTTGTAATATGGATTTGCGACTTGCTGAGTTAAGGTGTCTGACACACAACAGGAGTCTATAAATGAGTGCTCTTGTGATACCTATCATTCTCCAATATCTGTTCATTGAATAACCCTCACTGCAGGAGATAATAAAAGCAGTGTGGTCTTGTGGAACAAATGTCAGAGTTCTTTGCAGCTAGTCTATATTCAAATCCTGCTCTTATATTTATTAATTGAACTCCTGATCCTATTTTTCTTCATATCTCAATAAGTTTAGAGAAGTGCTGTGACCTATAAATGTGACATATTTATATAAATTAGGACTTGGTAATTTATAGCATTTTATGTGATTATTGAAGTAACCTCACTCCTTTGATATAAACTTAGTTAAGTAATTGAATACTTTCATAAATGTGTAAAAATTAGGTACAAAATCAAGTTACATGGGTTATAAAAATATTCATAGCATAGAAAAATGAACTCAGCATTGATGGAACTAAAATGATGAAGTATGCAAGTAAAGAAAAAAAGGATACCCACTTCTTTGTACAGGCAATTCCATATCTATAATGAGAATCAGAAAGCATTATTTTTGTTGTGGAGGGAAAAGAAAACAAGGTTTATTATCTCTTGAAATGTCATTTCTGCTCATTATATCTTAAACAATGTAATCACTTTATGAAAAGTTGCTATGCGCTCAACAATTAATATACTCACAGTTTTGATGAAGATAGTCACAAACGAGTCTGCAATTATGATTGTTCAATTTTAAGAAAATAAAATGAATTCATTTCATAATGAGCATCAAGGAAGAACAAATGATAGTTTTTTAGTTGAATATACAATATGCAAACTCTGTCTGTTTTAAATATTGTTGACGTGTGGAAAAATAATTTTCCTAATGCAGATGTTCCCACAATTGGACAATCCTCAACAAAAGGTAAGATTAAATCTAAGAGTGAGTTAAAAATAGCTAAATTGTTTCCTTCTTCACATATATATTCTTAGTCTTTTAAATAAACTATAATTATATATGGAATGTTTATGGCTTTATAAATACATATATATGTATTTTATTACAATATAGTGAAGGAAAAAGTAGAAACAATTTTGAATAGATGCTAATCTTCTGAAAACAAATGAAGATACTGGTAAAATCCATGCAATCATTATTCTGCATATTTACTGGCAAAACAGCTTTTGTCTTCTTTTCATAGCCACTTTTTATTGTAGTAAAATATACATAGGATAAAATGTACCATTTTAACCATTATTAAGCATATATTCCAGTAGACTTAAGTACATTATATTGTTGTACAAATTTTGGTACTATCCTTCTCTAGAATATTTTTCCTTTTCTAAAACTGAAGCTTTTTACCTATAAAATGATAACTTCCTATTCCTTCCTACCACAAATAGTAGTATCACACTACGTTCAGCTTTTCTGATTTTGACTCTTAGGTATCTCACAGAAGCAGAATAACACAGTATTTGCCCTTTTGTGACTATCTTATTTTATTTAGATTGCTTTCAAGGTTTATTCATATGTTGACATATCAGAATAGCTTTGTTTATAAGGCTGAAAATACTGCAGATATTTTTATTCTACAACAAGTTTTCAATTTCACATTTGTAGTGCCCTATACACAGTGGGAAGCAATAATTTTAGTTTGACATAAAATTTTTGGTTGAAATTCTTTGACAGACTTAAAGTTTGGATTTGTGCTAAATCAGTTGTAGGGATATTGACCTAATAAAATAGCATTGTGATTAGAGTTTAGTATTCTTTTTTTTGTGGCATAAACATAAATTATAATTAGATGACTCAAAATCAGAGTGTTTTTGTAAATTTTTATTGGTGTGTAATAGTTCTAATTAACCATTAGACTCATTTGAATATATTTGCTCAACATAATTTGATAAGTTTATTTCCTCAGTACTTTCCCTAAACTTCTATTTAGTCCTCTTGGTTCTCTTTCCCTACCCTACCAGTTTTTCTTCTATTTTTATGAGATTTCTTTCTTTCTTTCTTTCTTTCTTTCTTTCTTTCTTTCTTTCTTTCTTTCTTTTTCTTTCTTTCTTTCTTTCTTTCTTTCTTTCTTTCTTTCTTTCTTTCTTTCCTTTCATTTCTCCTCAGGTTATATCCATTTTCCAGAAAATGACATAATTTTGTATTTCCTTATGATTGACTAAGACTCCATTGTGTATATATACTGCGTTTTATTTATTCATCTGTTGCCTGAGATCTAGGCTCCTTACCTAAGTTAAATATTGTGAATTTGTACTATTATAAACATGGGCATGCTTATATCTAATATGCTGAGTTTAATTATTTTGAATTCATACCAAGGAGTGGCAAAGTTATAAAAACTAGGTTTTATATGTAAAAGAAGGAAACTAAATCCCTACCTTTCACCCTTTATAAATGTCATCTTAAAATGGATAAAAGACCTAAGAATTATACCAGAATCTTTGCAGCTATTAGAAGAAAAGAGGGCTAAGATTCTAACATATATACACAGACAATGAGTTCTATAATACAACTCTTAAAGTTCAGGAAATAATACCAAAATTAATAATTTGGATGGCACCAAATTTAAAGTTTCTGCACAGATTGGGTAAGTGTGTCACATGATTATAATCATAGTATTTGGGAGGCTGGGACAGGAGTATAACAGGTTGGAATCCAGTATGTAGTAACTTAGTGAAACTCTGTTTCAAATTTCAAAAACAAATGATAAAATAAGACTTGGGGTTTAGTTCGCAACCCTTGGTTCAATTCCCAGTTACACACACACACACACAAAATACTTGACATGATACTTTAAACAAATACTTCTACATAGCAGAGAAAACAAGAAAGTGAATAGAAAGCCTACAGAATGAAACAAAACCTTCGCCATGTACTCTTATGATAGAGGATTATAACCCAGAATATATAAAGAACCCAAAAGCTTCTCACCAAGAAAAAATAACAAAAAATTTAATCAATATATAGGAAATTTAACTAAATTGACACTTCTTAAGAGAAGAAATATAAATATAAAAACAAATACATGGAAAAGTAATCAAGATCCTCAGCTGTTGGAGAAATAAAAATAAAAATTTCATCTCACTCTAGCTAGAAAGACAATCATAAAAAATAATAAAAATACTAGCAAGGATGTAGGAAAAATAACACTTCTACATTGAAGGTGGGTTTATAAATTAGTATAACCACTTTTGAAATCAGAATGGAGGTTCCTCTAAAAAATAGGAATGAAAACACCATACGACTCAGCTTTATCACTCTTCAGGATTTATCTGAAAGAATTAAAGGAAATGGACAAAGAAAATATGTTATATATAAACAACAGTGTTTTATTCAGCCATAAAAAATGACAAATCTATGTCATTTGCAGTAAAATAGAAGAAACTTGAGAGTATCATGTTAAGCAAAATAAACCAAATTTGAAAAGTCAAGGGTTGTATGTTTTCTGTCATATGCCAAAGCTAGAGAGAAAAATATAAAAAAGGAGAGATTTTATGAAAATAGAAGGGAGACCAGTAGACTATAGGAAGGCACTATGTAGAGGGAGGAGTCCTAATATAGTATCAGTATTTTTTTGTTCTAATAATGAAAGATACTTGCTGATGACTACTTTTATGTTCAGTGATAGTCAATTGTTATAATTGTACTTATGTAATGAGTTTAGTACTAATAATTATAGTTAGTTTAGTACTGTAGTTTTCAATCTATTGGCATAATAATGTTCTTTAAACCCCCAAATTAATTATTTAAGCCATAACATGCTATATTAAGGTCAAATATTACTCATATGTTATGGGATATGTTAAAGATGGGGAAAATAAGACACTCCCTCAAAGACATGCTATTTAATTAAAGAGGATTACAAATCTTGATTGGTACAGTTGGTGGTCAGTACACATTTTATATTCAAAATCTTAAAGAAAGCAGATAAGTATACCTGCCTTAGTCAGCTCCCTGGGCTGTAATTGAATACTATAGATGGGGTTGTTAAGCAACAAAAATTGATTTCTCAGGAATTCTGGAGACTTGAAAGTCTAAGATCAAGATGCCTGCCTCCTGGTTTGCTGAAAGCTGTTATCATTTGTTTGCTCTTATGGTGCAAGGCTGAGATAGAGAGATAGCAAGTGCTCACATTTCTTCTTACAAGGGCACTAACCCAATTTATGAAAGTATCACCTGCATGACCTCATCACTTCCCAAGATCTTTACCTTCTAAAATTGTCAACATTGGGGTTAGGATTCAAAACATAAATTTGTGGGTACACAAACATTTAGTCAACACCATTGCTATAATAAAAATATAAGTTTTCATTTGTTTTATTCTCATAATTTTAAAAAAATTTGCTTATCCTTCATTTCCTTTTCTGATATAAGAAACATAACAAAAATAGCCAAACACATAATTGTGACCTTAACTGTCTAAAAATTGGATTACTTGAGAAGAATTACTTGTACCTAGTTTGTTTGCTTTCTGAAGCATTGCTTACCCCAAATGAATGATATTTAGGATAATCTAGGAAAAATTTATACAACATGTGGGGATAATATAATGATGAAAATTTATTGAATGTTAATAAACTGAAGAAACAACTTTAGAGAAACTGCAGGTGCAGCCCAAGTTGATCAAGATAGCTTCTCTAACGAAACAGAAGTCACTAATTAAATAAATTGGAAAATAGCAGACTATGGAAGGTTCCCTTATGACAACAATGTTAGAAAAGCTCCAAGATATACTTTTGCAATCAGAATGATTTATATGTGAAGAGATAAGAATAGAAAACAGAAAATTAAAAAGTGCAAGGAAATAAATTTAGCATGGCTAGCTGTTCTTGTAAACAATGCATTCTTCATATGCCATAGAAACAAGTGTCTGCTTTTAAATATAGAAACCACATTCAATTAGCAGTAGTTTTCCAGTAATACATTAATTTAAGTGGACATGAAAATGTGAAATTTCTAATATACACAAGATAGCTAGGGCAGAGTTAAATAAATTAGGATATATCTGGAGTGAATACTTTACATTATTTAATGCTTCTAGTAGTTCTATAACATTCTTAAGTACTAGAAGGCAAGTAACATTAGTATTCTCAGAAACAGCAAAGGCTTTTTTTGTAAAGTGACGTAAATTCACCAGTACTTAAAAATATAATGATACAATTAATAACTGTAAGAAATATTTCCAAAATGTGTTTCAATTCTTCCATCTGAATTACAGACACTTAAAGAATCATGCCAAAGTAGAAATCACTAAGCCATTACCTTTAAATTATTTAGTTATAAGTATTACTTTCTACTATTTTCTCTTTCAAAGAAAATATTTATATTATCCTATGATATATAGTCTGCTAAAAACTTGGTCTTACATTACATCATAAATATGCAACCACAGTGCAACCACTGTGGAAAACAGTATGGAGGACTCTAAGACGAATGAGAGTGAAACTACCATATGACCCAGCAATACCACTACTGGGTATATACCCAAAAGAATGGAAACCAAACTATCAGACCAATGCATGTGTATCTATGTTTAAAGCTGCACAATTCACAATTGCCAAACTATGGAAGCAGCCAAGATGTCCAACCACAGATGAATGGATTACAAAACGATGGGATATATACACAACGGAATTTTACTCAGCCATAAAGAAGAACAAAATCATGTTATTTGCAGGGAAATGGATGCAATTGGAAAACATTATGTTGAATGAGATTAGCCAGTCACAAAGAGTAAAGAAGCATATGTTCTCCCTAATATGCGGATGCTAGGGAGAAGATGAGGCATAAGAGGGACTCCAGCTGAAAAGGAGAGACCCTCGATAAGCAAAGAAGTTGATTTAATCGAAGGGGAGGGCCGGGGAGGGGGGACACCCTAAAGCACATGATGTACTTTCACAACTCTATCAAGGTCACTCACTGAATTGAACCTGAGAGGGGGGGAGGACAAGGAGCGGGGTGGGAACTGGGGAAGGGGTCAAATGAGAAATGTGTGCACATATGTCGTTAACAATTTGTACCTAACAAAGATGTATGCTTACAATGGACGAATTACTACAATTAAATAAATAAATAAATAAATAAATAAATAAATAAATAAATAAATAAATAAATAAATATGTTGATTTATTCTACTTGCTTTGTAGCTGATGCAAGACAACCTTATCAATTCTGTTGAATTTGTGAAACTTTGAGGAATTAGGTTAAAAAAAAACACAGACCTAGTGAAAGAATAAGTCTATTTTACCAAGTCGAAGGATGTCTACCACTAGCACTGGATGTCTTCATAAGATGTATCTGCCAAAGGAAGGAACTGAAACTCCATTCAGGCAGCACTTGTTAAACACATGTCCTCTAACACTCTTTTTTTTTTTTTTTTTTTGCGGTACTGGGGATTGAACTCAGGGGCATTCTACCTCCAAGCTACACCCCCAGCCCTATGTTTTATTCTTTATTTTGAAACCGAGTCTCACTAAGTTGCAGAATGCCTCACTAGGTAGCTGAGGCTGGCCGCGAACCCGGATCCTCCAGTCTCAGCCTCCCGAATGCTGGGATTACAAGCGTGCGCCACCATGCCTGGCTCTCTAACACTCTTTTAATCAAAAAAGCCAAATAGGATTACACTGGGAGAATTTCATTTTCCAGTAGCCACCAACCATTCCATAGTAAATTGGCCCCAATAGTAATGGCTTATTACAAAAATATTTTATTAAATATGATTAATTCTGAATCCCTGGACTTTATCTCATTTTGGCTGAGATAAATACTTAGAATCATTAAGGATATCAATTAGAAAAATATAGTTATTAAAATAATTCCAATATCCCTATGAATAAATTATAAGGTAAATTAATGCAATTCATTTTCTCCAATAAATATTTATTTTTTTCTATTTTTTTACATGGTGTAGGTTTTTTATTTTGGTATTTTATGCTACTCAAGATGACAGAATATTATACAATTGATACTTTATTGTACACTATTTAGAAAAGAAAATGAGAGTAAAACAGTTATAGCATCTATTTTCTTAATACACATTAGTTGTATATTTTAAAGGATTCAGTGTGACATTTCCGCATATATATGCATTTACACACATATATATATATACGTATATACATTTATATATATATATACATATGTACATTCCATATTACCTATATACATACATATATATTTCCATATATATTTCTCTCTCTATATATATATGAATAATATTGAGTATTCTTATATATATATATATATATATATATATATATATAGAGAGAGAGAGAGAGAGAGAGAGAGAGAGAGCACTGATCAAGTTCAAATTTTCTTTTTCCATCCTCCCTCTCCAAATATCTTTCCAAATCTCTAGTAATCACTATTTCACTTCCAGTTTTACTTACTTTAGCATTCACATATAAGATTCTGTGTCTGTCTTATTTCATTCAAGCTAATGTCCTCCCATTTCATCTGTTTTACTGCAGATGACAGTATCATATTCTTATATATGGATAAATAATATTTCACTGTATGCCACAATCTCTTTATCCATTCCTCTGCTGATGAGCACCTATGCTGATTTGTTATATTAGCTATAATAGTGCTGCAATGATGTGGTGTGCAGGTATCTCTTTGGTATGTGTATTTCATTTTATTTATATATGTACTTTAGAAGGATGATAGCTGGATCATATGATAGATCTACTCTTAGAATTTTGAGGAACCGCCATACTATTTTTCATAGGAACTATACTAATTTATACTCCCACCAAGAGTGTATATGAATTCCTTTCCCCCCATATCCTTTCCAGCATATTTTACTTTATTTTTAAAAATATCTATCCTAACTGTGCTGAAATAGTTTCTCCTTGTCATATTGCCTTCCATTTCCATGAATAATATTGAGTATTCTTCTGTATATTTTTGTCCACTTATATTTCTTCTTCTGAGAAGTATATATTCAGATTCCTTGAACATTTAATTGGATTAAATTTTTGTTGTTAACTTTTTTTGAGTTTTTTTTAAATATTCTGGATATTAACCCTCTGTCAGATGAATAGTTGGCAAATGTTTCCTCCCTTTCTATCAGTTGTGTCTTTACTCTGTTCGTTGTTTCCTTTGCTGTGTGGAAACTTCTATCTTGACGTAATTCTATTTGTGTATTTTTCTTTTGTTTTCTATGCTTTGGGGGTCCTGTCCAAAAAAAAAAAATCATTGCCTGTAACAGTTTAGAAGGTGTTTCCCCTATGATTAAATAATTAATATGATTGTTCCATAAAGAGCACTTAAATAAAAACTATTGCCTCTTAATAGAAGCTGAAATAGTAAAACATCAATTCACAAAAGACAAATTAAATACTACTTAGGGACAAAAATTAATGAATACATTAATTTAATTATGTCAATATTAATTAAGTAAAGACAAAAAGACTCAATGTTTCCCTAGTCAGATGATTCAATATATTTTAAATAGTCTTAGTCAGCATTCCCACTACTGTAATCAAAAAGACCTCACCACACAATTTAGCTGGAAGAATATTTATTTGCTCATAGTTTCTTGGAGATCATGGGTTCCCATCTGAGGCTAGGGTCTATGGATCTCAGGGGATGGTAGTGGGAAGCAGAGAGAGGATGAACACATGGGCTCTGTACCTCACAGAGCAGACAGGAATTCCCAAGTCCACATAACCCCAGGCACAACTCCTTAGCAATCAAGCTCTACTTCCAACATTGCTACCTTGTTTCTGAGAGAGCTAGGGGACATTCTAACTATTATAAAACATCATACAGTTTCAATGATGACATAATGAAAGAAGAACACTCTTGCTTTAAGAATGAGAACATAATTTGGAAATGTAAAATATGAATGTAAATATTCTATTGTTCAGTAATATCAAATTTAAAGACTGTTCTAAAACATTTTTATAGAAGTGTTTAAAGGCTTATGAATATTCATTACAGCATTTAGATATAATAAATCCACAGGTGACATAAATGAGTAAAAGTAGGAATAAAATAAAATAATGTAGAGTTTTTTGATATAATACACTAGAAAAATTAATGGTACTATACATATATTTACTTGTGAGCATGGAGAAATGTTAGTGTTATTAAATTAAATAGCGAGTTTGAAACCAATACATACAAATGTGGTTGAAACTGCTTGCTGTAGTTGAAACTATTAAGCAATATCAATCTTGTCTCTCTACTTTATACTAAGCTACACTCTCTGATACCTGTAGGTAGGTAAGGCAATGCCAATAATATTTGTACAACAAAAGAGATGTCATTAAATGTGCTATGACTGGTTCATTAAAAAAAGAGAGAAAAGAAAAAATAAACTCACCTAACTCATCTACACACAGACATACCCCTCTCCAGAGGTTCTCCCATTTCAAGGTGACTTGAAAGGCAGCTGCATGTATGCACTTAATTATATACAATATTAATCTTGAACAATTATATAGGGATGAATGAACACTTTGTTCTTTAAATGACTGCGTTTTGTAGCTTTACTTGAAGTTTGTTTCTTGGATTATTATAATTTTCCTTATTCATTTATGCTGTCTCACAGCTATAATATTCTTTTGTCATCATTTAAGAGAAATGCCTCTGAAGTCATACTCTCTGGCTTCAAATCTTGGCTCTGACCCTTATTAAATATTTGATCTTGAACAACTTATCCAGTCTCTTTTTTCCTCAGTTTCCAAAATTACAAAATGTGCAGAAAAGAATACTCATTGCTAACAAATATTTTAATAACTTGAAAATAAGGAAACATGCATGGTCAAGTGTCAAACTAGAGCCTTATCTAGTGGGTAAATCTAAGGATTATTTAATTTTCCAAGAAATATTCTTCTATTAACTATTGACTCTGGAAAAGCAAGTTAAAAAATTTTCATTAGAGATAAAACTATCCTGTTGAAAATAATCACAAATTTAAAGCTTATTTCCCTGTAGGATATAAAATATCTTCACATCTAACCTTGTGATTATGCCATTATTCTCAAATGTCTATAAATAATCAGTTTTTAAAATAATATTCAAATGTAGACTATTTACAATACCAAATATATATATATTTATATATTCATATATAATATATATTCATATATATATATGAATGCTAAGCACATAATTCCTACACACAACTGTTTAGAGATATGAGGAAAAGAAATGCAAACAGAAAATGAAGTGAAAAGGAGTGGTTAGAGAGACAACATAAATAATGATAGCACATGCATACTTTTTTTTTCACAAGAGGAAAGGACAGCTATGCTAAATACAGCTAATAGATAAAAAAAAGAAGACTAAAAATTAACTGTAGTAAATAGCATATTTTTGTAATAGGATATTGTTACAAAAGCATATTTCATTGTTTGGAAGAGAGAAAACCAGTTTGTGATTGATTTAAAACAGAAGAGTAAATTTAGGAAAGAAGGTGATAGAAGCAACATAGCTTATCTTTCTAATTCAATTTCTTCCCAAATTGTTGCATAAAGTAAGATTAGACAACTAGAATAGCAAAACTCATAGCACATTGATTATAGCTATAAAACATCTAGGTGAAAAAGTATTCCCAACAACTCCCCTAATATAAAGTGGCATTTATATACCATCTGTAGCTACATTACATACAACAGTGTGTTAGGAATGAAAACCAAAGGACTTTAGAGTGTAAAAAGTATTGACAGGAAAGGATGGTTCATTGGAAGTGAGGAGGTGAGGGGTTTTCTAAGCAACATGAGGAGATAGCGAATGAGGATGATTGTAAAATGATTTAGTTGTCTGAGGCCTATGAATATTCAAAATTAGCAAACTTCACTTAACTTCCTCAACAAAGCCCCACAATGAGTATAAAATTCTAGAAATATAATACAATTATGCAACCTTGGAACAATTGGGAGATGGAGGAGGCTCAGTTAAGAGAGCAGGACGGAGCAGAAGTGACTTATCTAAGATCTTAATTGTTGTATTTTGTAACCACAGAAATAAAAAATGAGGGAGATGTAGAATCATTAAAATAGAAAATGTATTCTGGTTTCCTTTTACAGGAAAATCTTGTGCTATAAACCTGAAAAACAGTACTATTATGGCTAAATGTGCTGCTAGGGTCTGAATGTTGGTGTCCTCTCAAAATTTATGTGATGATATGTAATCACCAAGTGACGGTGCCAGGATGGTGGGCCTCTGGAGGATGATTAGGACATGAGAGTGATTAGATCACTAATCTCTTGAATGGGATTAGTGCCTTATGGATTCAGAGAGTTGCTCTGTCCCTTCTCCCACATGAGGTTACAGTGAAGTAGCCATGGATGAACTAGAAAGCCAGCCTTCACCATGACATCAAATCTTGATCTTGGATTTCTCAGCCTCCATAACTGAGAAAAAAAATCTGGTTTTTATAAGATACACATTAATAGTATTTCATTATAGCATCCCAAGTGGATGAAGACATCCATTAACATTATTTTATTGAACAATTAAAAAGCAAAATGCCTTTAAATAACAAGGAATTACTAGAATGACAAACTAAAAGAAAGAAAGAATAAAAAAAGAAAGAGAAAGAAGAAAAAGCAAACACCCTGAAATTATCAATATTTCAAAACTAGCTGAGTTAAGAAGAGAGAAATATATGAGAAAAAAATGGTAATCCGAATAGGAAAATTTACAAAAAGATATGACAGAACTATAAAAATAACTAAAATATGATAAGATTCTTTGAATATAAGAATAAAAAAGTAATAAAACCCTAAAATAATCCAATTAATTATGGCAAGAAAAATAATTGTAAAGGAAATGGAATATGGAAAAATAAAAAGATAAAAAGAGATTAGAGAAAACAGAAAAGTGGGAAAAAACAAATATTAAACACTAAAATAGAAGATATATACATTATGAAATATCAAAAAATAAATAGTAAATAGTAAAACAGAATACCTCTACTTTATGAAATAAAAAAAATTAAAAACTGTTTCACATGGAAGAGAACCAGAGACAAGGGAACGCATTACTGTAGATTGGTGCTTGACACAAAACTCCGTAGGTCGACAGAGAGAGAGAGAGAGAGAGAGAGAGAGAGAGAGAGAGATAAACATACACAGAGAGAGAGAGAGAAGTATATTTACACATGGAAAGAGATGCATCACAACTCTCCAGACAAATTAAAATTTTTCAACCAAATGATAAATTTTGCAGAAAAACCATTCCCAATGGTTATTTTGGATACCCACAACAATGCACCATCAACAAGGAAGGCATATTGCTGACTTCTCAAAATCTGAAGATTTTCTACTAATTACATGCTTCGTGAAACTAAATGGTGAGTAAAAAGGGGTAGCTCTTATTTCTTTGGCGCTTGAAAAAGAATAAATGCTTTTTATGCAAGATTAAGAACACAATTTTCTCTGCTCTGTTGCCTCAACACAAGTTCCAAGGTTTAAGAGATGCATCCTATAGCACCACAAACATAAAACATAAGTGAAAAATTCTGCTCTCATCCTTTACTTTGTATCCTTGCTTCTTTTCTTTCCACTGAATATATATTTTTCAAAACACAGTAATTCAGCTTTGGAGGCCCCGCTGTTTTTCCAAGGTGCTATTTTAGTTGTGGTTATCAACAATAGGAACTTAGTATCGAGGCATAATAAAGATGGAGAATTCTGTTTACTACTTTGGTTTAATGTCTGGAAAAGAGGCAAGATTTTAATTTGAAGCAAAATAACAAAATTGAAAAGTGAGAAGGTACTAGATTCCAGAGTCTGCTGGTCAATATATATATATAGCTTCAAATCTGGGAAATAGATGCTTCTAGTGTAAAATAAAGCAACAAAGTTTCTGTTTCATGTTTATTTGTCCTGTTTTTCTCTTGCCTGATGGTTGTAATTTCCCCCCTATTAATAGAGATATTCTGTTTTATAGATATAAAGAGTTCATATAGTTTCCTTTATGGCTAACAGTTTTATTGACATTCACACAATATT
This sequence comes from Graphiurus murinus, assembly GCA_004027655.1. Classification (NCBI taxonomy): domain Eukaryota; kingdom Metazoa; phylum Chordata; class Mammalia; order Rodentia; family Gliridae; genus Graphiurus; species Graphiurus murinus. The sequence goes on from PVLC010004062.1 coordinate 53,473, forward strand.
AACTATTTCACATCCAGCTCTATCTAAAATACTCACTGGATTACAAGTACTATGTGAAAGTAATCATTGGCTCTTTGATTAGCTATATAAACAATTAACATTTGTGTAAATAGCATATCATATATTTGCTACCATAGCCTCTGGCACCTGTCAACTCTGTGCAGGTTATAAAAAGTTAATGCCTGGTTCTTGACAGGTTCATTAAATATGTCAGAGGCATGCGAGAATAGACTTCTCACAATATTGAAAAATATTAAATGAATGCCAGATTTTCAAACATCTGACACATATCCATGAGGTTTCATCAAACACGAGCCATGTTTGGCTGACAGCCTGCTCTTAAGAGAGTTGGTAGAGAAGTAGTAGGAATTTGAGACAACTGATGACTGAAATGCTGTATTTAGAGTGTGACCTTTCAATATGATAACCCTAGTTCTATAACAGTGCAAGTCTGAGAGGCTAACGCATGATGAAGTAGATATCAAAAAGAGACCTTGATAAAACTTTAGATGCACAGTGCTTGAAAGCAAAGTAAAAATGAGATTTAGTCAAGGAAGTTAAAATACTATTGTAAAATATCTTACACAAAGCAAATAGGAAACTATTTATAGTAGGCTTAGTGAGAAACATTTTTTTAAATACAAAATTAAAAACTTAGAATGTTTGTTAATCCCAGTACTTGATACTTGGAAGTCTGAGACAGGAGGATCACAGGTTCAAGGTCAGCTTCAGAAAATTGTGAGACTCTCAGCAACCTAGCGGGACCCTGTTTCAACACAAAAAGTAAAAATTGCTGGGGAGGTAGCTCAGAAATAGAATGCCCCCAAATTCAATCCCCATATTAAAAAAAAATTAACAAGTTTATTTTTCAGTGTTACAGAGTTATGAAAGTCTATTTAAAGGAAGGTACAGTGTGTGATGGAGAAATCCAGGAAAATGGAATTCTGATTTCAGAGGCAGAAAAAGATAGATGTCCCAGCTCCAGAACAGAGAATGAATTCACACTTCCTCCTATGACTTTTTCCATGAAGCCCCTCCAAGGATTAAAAGATTCCCACACTGACTCAAGCCCTTATTTGTGTTTACCACCCTTACAAAGTACTTTAGACAGCCTAACTGTGGTCCTCTTGCTCCATCAAGTGGTAAGTATATTGAAACACCAAGTGGCATCTGGTGTCTGGAAATCTTAGGAACCAAGCTACCATTGACTGACTGTAAGAGAAAAAAATAGACCTTGGGAAATATAGAACCAAAGTAAGAGAGAACACTATATAATATATGGCAGTGAGCATCATTTTGGAGGTAATGAAACAGAGGACTTTAACAATATTGGATTCATTATTAGACAGCTAAATCTGTCAGCAGTGTGGAAGCGCAACATGAGAAGCTCAAGTTTGTAGTGACAGGAATGAGCGAAATTACTGCTATACTACCTGTGAGAGAAGATGATGCTTGAAAAAAGGCAAATGTAGGAGAAAATGAAGTCTTAACTATATAGGAGATAAAGTTGTCAGGACTTGGTGATGGATAGAATGTGGAAAGTAAAATACATTGCTAGATTCAGTGTGATTCTCAGATATCAAGTTTATGTGGAAAAAAGAAATGGTGTCAAAGGAGAAGCAGATATGTAGTAGATGATTTAAGGTTTTGGAGTTTCAAATATTTTGGGGAAAACGCAAGAAAATATGTATTCACCATTGATTTGAGGCGAAATACTGGAAATTTAAAAGAAATGCTATAATAAAACATGTATTTAATATTGAAACATATTTTCTCATGAAGAAGATGTTCAGATAGAATTTGTACAAGAAAAATAACAAAATGAAGCACAATAATTGAGGAAAACTCAGTAGTAGGATGTTATTTAATGTTGTTAATGTTTTAGGAAAACAAAAAAGGATGTTAAGGTGACCCAAACCAAGAAGGGGAAGGAAACCTTTAAAATTACCAAGTCTTAGAATAAGAGAAGATTGCTGTATGGAGAGAGAGTACACATCATCTCTGGTCTATTCAGAGAGACACCCCCAGTGCTTTTATTTATTTATTTTAAGTATGAAACAGGGTCTCCCTAGTTATCATGCCCTGGCCTCAATCCTGTGATGTCTCAGCCTCCAAAGTACTGAGATTACAGGCGTGTGCCACTGCACTTAGCTACTTGAATATTTATTTAGCAGTTTCTGAGGCAGAGTAAATAGTTCAGTCTGAAAAAGTAGTCAAATAACTACAGAGATTCCAGGCTATATGTCAATTGCTGTATTGATTCTGACTCATCACATCATTTTCAGACTCAAACAAAGGTCCTCATTGCAAGATGTAGGGTGTCATTTCCCACCAAGAGAAAAGGCTTCCAGAGGAACAGGTAATGTAACCTAGATATTTGAAAGTTAACTAACATGGATCAGCTTTGACAGTAGGGCATGATGAAAAAATGAGATAATATAAATGTTCTTATCACTTTTTCTGTGGGCTGGATTTTTCATGCATTCTTCCAAAGATTTATACAATAAAGGAGCAAGTAGCTATTCTTTCCACAATTACTAATATGAATTCTTATTTTTCAATCATACTGCCTTATTCAGTCCTGTCTCAATAGAATTAAGTACCTTTGATAAAGTTAGCAATGTATTTTTACCTCAAGTTCTGTTTTTCTGAGAACCCCTCTAAAACACTACCTGTGACTGGCTTTCAGATGGCAGAGTCAGACAATATGTATTGTCACAGAAGGGCTAAAAGTGGGATAAATACTCTGATATCATTCTCCTTATTTCCTTTTCTCCTAACCATGCCTTCTATTAAAAACAATCAGAAACCAAGAGGAAGGGAGCAACCCAGGACATAGAGGAGGATGGAAGAGAGAGAAAAGCATTCATCACAAGGGCAAACTAGGAACATCGAGCCATCAAATCTGGAGAAAGCTTATTAACCATCTTGCGATTTCATTTTCTCACCTTTGAAAGAGCAAGAACTATAATTATTCATATAGTTTTGCTGTGAGAATTTAAAATGTTATTAAATAAAAAACGAGACCAGGAGTACATGCCTATAAATAAACCCCAGTAGGTTGGAGGCTGTGACAGAAGGATCACAGCAGGTTAGAGGCCAGCTTCAGCAATTTATTGAGATCCTCAGAAATTTAATGAGACCTTGTTACAAAATAAAAATAAAATAGGGTTAGGAGTGTAGCTCAGAGGTTGAACACACCCGAGTTTAATAGTACTGAAACAGTCAAGCAACTCAAAACAGTCAGTATAAAAGAGGATCTGACCTGGGCTTGAAGGTGCACACTTGTTTTCTCAATACTTGGGAGGCTGAGCCAGGAGGATCAGTTTGGTGGCCAGCCTCAACAACTTAGTAAGTCCATCTGCAATTTAATGAGACCCTATTTCAAAATAAAATAATTAATTAGGGATAGGGGTGTAGCTTGGAGGTAGAATGCCTCTGGATCAATTTCAAGTACCACCAACACCACCACAACATTCAGAGGGAGAAGGAGAATCTGGCACATGACATGTATTCACTAACTATTATTATTATTATTATTATTATTATTATTATTATTATTATTAATATCATTAACCTTTAACAAAAGTTCATTATGGATTTCAAAGAGGCATTTCAGGTTATTTACACCTATTTTCATCTTTGGAAAAGATTTTACTAAAGCAATAGAACTTAAGCAAATTACATTTTGGCTTCTATTTTTAGTCCTAGTTTTTAAATTCAAATATTAATTGCTCAATACATTTAAATAATGTTTTCAAAATATATGTTAGAGAATTTACCAGATTTTTCAAGATCTCCATGTCCAAACATTTGCTAACCATATTGTAATATGCCAATTGTTTTTATTTGTTTGCATAGTTTTCACTAAACACATGGTTTTACCAGAAGAGTATGCATAAGTAGTTTTATACTGAGAAAGTGTGTGCAGGTGTAGCTTGATATGATTTGACATGTTTTCCTATCTAAATATTTATTTTGTAAAGTACACAGTAAAATCACTATTTGTCATTTTAAAAAGCCTTATTAATAACTTAAAGGAAAGAAGGAGCATACTAATTCTTAAGCAAAAAAGTTCACACATTGTAAAGCCATGAAAAGTACAAAACATTTGTCGGTAAATTTGAGGTTAATAATAAATACTTAACCATGTCTCACAGGTGTTGATCTATGGAACTCTATATAATGGTTTATATTTAAAAGGCTCCCCCAACCTCACAGAAACAAGGCAGCAATGTTGGAAGCAGAGCTTGGTTGCTAATGAAGGGGTTACAGCCTTGGGGACTTTATATGGTTCTCTCCTCCTCTCTCTCTCTCTCTACTCCAAGATGTGAGGAGCAGAGCCCTTGTGCTTCCCCTTCACCTTCTCCTGTTGTGCTCTGAGCTATGCAGACCTGACCTCCCATGAAATGAAGTCCCAAATCTCCAAAAACTGTGAACATATAAATCTTCCTTCCTCTAACTTGTGTGGTCAGTCATTTGGGGTTATGGCAATGGGAATGTTGACTAATATACTCTATGATATAAGTTGTATTTCCTGCCTATTCCATTTTTCCGATTGTATTCAGTAGTCTAAAAGAAAAGTAGGATTAAGTAAGTCATTAGATAAATAGGTTATAATAATGTTATGTTCATGTAAGATTATTGAAGAAAAATTGCTTTACATGAGCATCACATGACAGAATAATTGAGAAAGCAAATATTAAACTCTCTGAGACTACTGGAAATGATGATTGTCAGTAGTGGCTAGCTTTTAATTCATTTAAAAATAATTTTGAAGCAATAAACTCATAGATAAAGATAGCTATTTTATTTATTTCTGTTGTCAGTAAATATGATTTACTAAATCAAATTTTTATCCTGGTGTTTTTTAAGTCTCAGCAATATACCTTGAAGTCATATCATTAATACTGATGGATCCAAATAAATGATTTTATCTCCTAAATGCAGGCAAATATTTTAATAGTCTAATTGTACAGCATATATAAATCTATCCAATGAATAATTAATAGAATTATCAAAATTATAAGTAATAAGACATATTACATATGCCCAGAAGTCACAGTACCGGACTTACCATAGAAAATGCATATTTTCTCTAGATTCATACTTAATGTTATATGGTCTGAAAGGCTTTATATGAAAAGCATTTGAGTATTTGATAATAGAAGTCAGTGTGGTATAACAAAGAACTTGGATTAAGTTTGACAGGAAATATAGAAGGCAGTGTTGTGAGAGGCTAGCCATAGAAAATGGCATAGCAAATACAGGAAGCTAGGTAGCAGTCGAAGGTACAATTCATGAATCTATTCACAACCATGGGCACAATTTGATGGCATGGAGAAAAGTCTCAGAAAACTCATGTGACAAGCACAAAATATTCAGGGCAAGTACTGGAAGCAAACTAGAAATAGGAAAAATTTGGGAAGTTATTAATGTGTATGGAAATCAGTAGGCTGATCTAACTTTCCAGAAAGAAGACTTAGTGATATCTAGAGGAAATTTTGAAACCCAAGTCAGTGACCAAAAATTAAAGTCAATGTTATTAGAAAGAGAAATTTTTAAATAGCAACACATTTCAAGGAACAAAAACAGAAGTTTATTCCTATTTTTAGTTATTGTACCTTACCTCCAGATTTTACTTATTCAATTCTTGTGACAATGCCATTTTGTTATCCTTTTTTCTTTGCTATATAACGAATCCTTTGTACTACATTGATGTAACTGAAAAATTATTCCTGGAGGTCTATTCAGTTTCATTGGACTACTGATTTACTTTGTGACAAATATAAATTTGAATAGTTTTCCTAAATTTATGCCAGTTTTTCAATATAGTAATATTATTAAATAAATTTGCAAGTTTAAAGTTCTTTTCAAAATTCTCCTTTTGTTTCTTTTTTGTGGTATTTTTGAATGTGAGTGCTTTCATATAAACTTTAGAACCAGCTTATTGATTTTGAAAAATATAATGATGTGGATGTTGTCTATAATATTAACTAAAATAACAATTTTTACATTATTGAATTTCCTAGCACATGAATATGATATTCTTATGTTTATTCTGTTCATCTTCAATTTTTCGATTAAATTTCAAGTTTGTGGTGTTGCATTTCCTTCTATTAAATTTATTATAGTACTTGAGAGGCTGAGACAGGAGGATCACATGTTTCAGGCTAGTCTCAGCAACTTAGTAAGAGCCTCAGCAACTTAGAAATACCATATTTCAAAATAAAATAGGGCTAGGGGTTTAACTCAGAAATGCCCCTGGGAGCCGGGTGTGGTGGCACATGCTTGTAATCCGAATACTAGGGAGGCTGAGACTGGAGGAACCTGGTTCGTTACTTAGTGAGGCCCTCCGCAACTTAGTGAGACCCTGTTTCAAAATAAAGAATAAAAAATAGGACTAGTGGTGTAGCTTGGAGGTAGAATGCCCCTGGGTTCAATCTCCAATACAAAAACAATTATTATAAAGCCTTGATTTTTTATGTCATTGTAAATGGTATCATTTCTATAATATTGTTATGTTCATAACAAACACATCATTGTAAATGATATCATTTTCAAATACACTTTTTACATTTATTTTTCCTTTTACAAAATATACCTTAATGGTGTTTTATGGTTTTGAATACAAAGGTAGAGGTTTATAAAATTTTGCATGAGATTTATCATTATATATTTGGTTTGTTCACCAGTGTATGGTTTTTCTTGAAATTACAGAAATAGTATTCTTTTCAGACTTAAAGTTCTGATAATGACTGATATAAATAAATGTAACAACTTTTTATATTGCCAAATTAATATAACTTAAATAGCTATTTTGTAGATTTTAAAATTGTATATGTGTTTAACCACTCTGCCTGATTATTGAAATTTTTTTTTCCTCTCAGATACTTATGTCATTTCCTTCTCATTGCCTTACTGATTTCTACTAGAAAACTTAAAAGCAGTGTTGGGATGGGGAATTTCCAATAATATTACCTGTGACTTTTGCAAATATTATACATCAGGCTCAAGGCACTTCTTTCTCTTCTTAGTTTCCAATTATTTTAAATCATGAGTGGCTATTGATGCTATAATCTTTCTTTGCCATAAAGATAACATCTTACTTAAATTCTACTTTTATATTAATATAATAGGTTTAAAGTTTTGTAATTTATGGTATATGATTTCTATTTTCTTATTTCCACATTTATGTTTATAAGCAGGATGTGATGGCACATGCCTGCAATTCTAGTACATGGGAGATTGAGAAAGGAAGATCACAAGTTTGTAGTCAGCTTTAGCAATGTAGTAAGACCTTTCACAAATGAATGAGATCCTATTTCAAAATAAAAAAAAATTAATAAAATTGGGATGGGTTTATAACCCAGAGGCAGAATGTCCCTGAGTTCAATTCTCAGAATCATAAAAAATAGGTATATGATTTTTTTTATTAATTGGTACATTGTAATCATACATCTTTGTTAGGTACAAGCTGATAAAGGCATATATGCACACATTTCTCATTTAACCCTTTCCCCAATTCCCACCCCACTCCCTCACGATCCCTCCTTATCAAGTTCAGCTTAGTGATTGACCTTGATATATTTGTGAAAGTACATCATGTGCATTAGGGTGTCCATCCCCTTCAGTTAAGTCAATTTCTTTGCTTATCGAAGGTTTCTCCTTTTTCATCTGGAAACTCTCTTATGCCCTATCTTCTCCCTAGCATTTGCATATTAGGGAGAACTTATGCTTTTTTACTCTTTGTGACTGGCTAATCTCACTTAACATAATGTTTTCCAGTTGCATCCATTTCCCTGCAAATAACATGATTTTGTTCTTCTTTATGGCTGAATAAAATTCCATTGTGTACATATCCCATAGTTTTGTAATCCATTCATCTGTCAATGGACATCTTGGCTGTTTCCATAGTTTAGCAATTGTGAATTGTGCAGCTATAAACATAGACACACATGTATCGATCTGATAGTTTGGTTTCCATTCTTTTGGGTAGATACCCAGAAGTGGTATTGCTGGATCATATGGTAGGTTCATCCCCATTCATCTGAGGATCCTCAATACTGTGTTTCCAAAGTGGTTGCACTAATTTGCAATCCCACCAACAATGTGTTAGGGTTCCCACTTCTCCACACCCTTGTTCTTGTTCGTGTTTTTTATGACTGCCATTCTGATTGGAGTTAGGTGAAATCTCAAGGTAGTTTTGATTTGCATCTCTCTGATTGCTAATGATGTGGAACATTTCCTCATACATTTATTGGCCATTTATATTTCTTCTTTTGTGAAGTGTCTATTTAGATCCTTTGCCCACTTTTTGATTGGATTGTTTGTTTTCTTAGCTGTGATTTTTTTGAGTTCTCTGTATATCCTAGATATTAGACCTCTATCAGAAGAGTAGCTATCAAAAGTGATCTACAGATTCAATCCAATACCATGAAATTACCAAGGTCATTCCTCACAGACATAGAAAAATCAGTCCTTAAGTTCATTTGGAACAACAAAAAGCCCAGGATAGCCAAAGTAGTTCTTAGCACAAGAACCATGCCGGAGGTATCACAATACCTGACTTTAAACTCTACTACAAAGTCACAGTAATAAAAACAGCATGGTATTGGCACAAAAACAGACACATAGACCAATGGAGCAGAATAGAAGACTCAGAATGAGACCTATGTGCTTACAGTCAATTGATTTTTGACAAAGGAGTCAAAAACATACACTGGAAAAAAGATAGCCTCTTTAACAAATGGTGTTGGCAAAACTGGTTAACCATATGCAGGAAAATGGAAATAAACCCACTTTCTCACCCTGCATAAGAGTCAACTCAAGGTGGATCAAAGACCTGGAAGTCAGCCCAGAGACCTTCCAACTACTTGAAAAGGGCATAGGCCCAACACTTCAACACATAGGCACAGATAAAAACTTTCTCAACAAGAACCCAAAAGCCCAAGCAACTCAAAGGAAGATCAATGCATGGGATTTCATTAACCTGAAGAGCTTCTGTGCAGCAAAGGAAACTATCAAGAACCTCAACAGAGAGCCCATAGAGTGGGAGAAAATTTTTGTCATACCCTGTTTTCTGCCTGGCTCACCTAGCTTATGATATTCTTTCTCTTACATTTTACTTTCTCTTGGATTTATCAAAAGTTATTATTCCATTTTCCATTTATGAAGTTATTATGAGTGCAACTTGCTCTTCTTAAGCATTACCCTAAACTTTATATATGTATCTAATATGAATTATTATTTAACCTTTCTACTATAGTGGTAACAAAAGCTTTAAGATACTTTAAGTCCATATATATCTAACTTGACTTTTGTACTATTATTCAGACTTATTTATAGTGAAGCATATATTTTAAATAAAACAAGACACAACTACTACTTTATGCTGATACTATTCTTTTATATTTGCCTTTATTATTATCTTTTCAAAATGCCTTTATTTTTCCTATGTATTTATTTAGGATAAATATTGTGCTAAAAAGTATGAATTTCTCACTTCAGTGGTTGACTTTTCTAACAATTTTTATAGTGTTTCTGCTGAAACTGAATTATCTTTGTGTGTGTGTATGTTTGCCCAGATAACTTTGTTTTGTTTTAATGTAATTGTGTAAAATATAAGAAGTCAGCAGTTTTTCCTTGTAGTACTTTAAATATATAATTGTATCATTTAATGGTCTTATTCCTTGAGAAGTCACCCATAAGTCATATTTGCTCCTTTAAATTTACAGACTATTCCCAAATTAATCTTTTTACCTTGAAGCATTTTATACATTTGAAAATAAGTGTGACTTTCTTCTATTCAATTTTTGCTTCTCTCCTATTATTTTCTCTTGGTCTTTAATGGAAATCTAATTTCATCTCTTTTATACCTTTGCATTTTCCCCATATTTCTATACATTTTTGTGGTTTTTTCCTATACTTAAATCTAGTTGTTTTATATTGACATTACTCCTTAACACCTAGCTCATTCTTCTAATTCAATTTGCTATTGAAACTTTACATTTATTTAATTATATATATATATCTTTTTTGTCATAGAAATTCCATGGAATTTTAATAGAGGACTCTAGTAGAATTCTTCATCATTTTACCTTCTACATTTCCTTTTTGATGTTCTAATCTTCCCTGGTTATAGTCCTTTTCTTATAACTCTAGTACCTCAATTATCTATGCATTGTTTTCTATTATCTATTTTCCATCCTTGGTTGGATCTTCTGATTATTTCTCTTAACTTGCTTGTTAATTTTAATTGATTGCTGAATATTTTTCATAGAGAAATATAGAGGCTTTGAATTATGTAAAATTTAGTTAAATACACAACTATTTTCATAGGTAAATTGATATTCATCTTATGCAATGATTAAATCTGTGTGCAGCTTTTTAAAGGCAAAGCATCTGATGTATGACTTATTCTGAAGGATTAATCCTCCGGGTTGTTACAAAAAAAGACTAAAGTGTTCACAACTTTTCTTGTACTTTAGCAATAGACAACACTAGTTATGGTCTATTTCTCAAAGAGCAAAATACTTAAGACTTGAGATGTGATACTCTATCTGGATATACCCTTGACTCCACAAGAGATTTCGTTATTCCTAGATCCTCTACCAACATGACTGTTAAGTCACAGAACTCAGGAAGAACTGTTATTTTTATACTGATGCCTATATCAGCTGAGAAGTGCTTGTTCTACATCATCTTAGACATTACCATATCTCATATAGCCGGTGATATCAACCTGAGAAACATTTTCAATCATAGGATATACTGTCTCAAGAAGCCAAGGAGAAATAACAGGTGTTTTGTTTTTTGTTTACTTATTTTTCCTGAATGATGAGCAGTATGATAAATAATAATCTGTTTACCTTGGTGTATTTTATGAATCAATAAAGTATGCATTTTCTGATTTTATATTCTAGTATCCTTGTCCAAGTGATTTTTATGCACATTTTGTCTCTAAAAGAAAAGGGTTGTTTCCTTCTGGAAGATCTTAAGATTCAGGAGAATCTGGAATTGAGAGTTTAATACTTAATCATCTTAGATTTCTGCAAGCTATGTGCCAGAGGTCTGTTCACTCCAAACACAAGTCCTGATACTGTTAAAGCAGTCCTTCCTTAGTTGGTAGTTCAAACTTATTTGGAAATTTTCTACATGAAATATTAAATATTAAGGCCATTTCTTAGCTTTTTTTCTTCCTACTAATGCAAGAGATGAGAGTATCTTTTGCTTTCTCTTTTAAATGAGTTTTTGCTATATTCCCAGGCTGGCCTAGAAGAGTGTCTTTTCATCTTTAAAAAAAAAAAAAAAGAAAAGAACTTCTGGATGTCCCACTTGGCTGGGACAAAATTCACTGTTGGAGAAGAGTGTAAATATCTGCCTTTCACTTTGTGCCTGGAATCTGTTTTCCATGTACTCCCAATGATGGATTTCTTTCTGGGAACCAAGCAGTGGGTAACTCATCACCCAAATCCAACTGATACAGGGTTTTTTATTTGAAGTGCAAAATTTCGAACAGTACAGTTTATAGAAAGTTTATTAAGAGTTATCATCAATATCAACAAACGAAGCCAGATAGGACTAAAGGGAAAACTTGAGTTTGAGAGAGCAACTACTTCCTCATCCAATTCCATAACATCCCTAGAGAAGAAGTATCCTCTCAGTTTTTCCATGTTAGACTAAAAATCATGGTCCTGTTCTGGGTTTGAATGTGGGCTGAAAAGGGGCCCTCTGCAGTTGAGGCAATCCTAACTAGACCAACAACTGAGAGTATTCCCCAGCAGCACCTCAAGCTGTGAGCAAACTATCCTTGCATGAAGAATAATGTCAGCAATAAATGTTCATTTTCAGCACATCCCAATTGTTTGTCATGTTCTCAATTTACATTCATCACCATCTTTGAAATGACAAAACAAGACCGAAAGAGAAAAAAAACAAAATTGTTCCTCAGTTTTCATCTTTTCAGTTTTACTTTTTAGGTCCTTTTATATAGATAGCTTAATATTTGGCAAATATTTGGAGAGGAAAATAATTATATACTTGTATCAACCTCTTAGTGCTTACATTTTACTCTCTGGGATCGAAAGTTTACCAAGAATAGTTTTCCTTGACATTGCTCCAATGTGATATATTTAATACACAAACATGTACATGCACACACACACACACACGCACGCACACACACACACAGAGACACATACTGAGAAATGAGGTAGAGTTTTTTGGTGCAAGAAATTTCTTCATTATCAAAAATGTAAGATTCCTTCACTGTTTAAATATGCTAAAAATTATCTGGCAGCTTATTTCTATCACACAGTTGATTGCCACCTATTATGTACATGCTATTCAAATAGTCCTATTTGAATCTTGAAATCTTCTCTAATTGAATTAGCCTTTACATCTTGGGAAGAAAGGGTAGGAGCAAATGTGAGAAACAGCAGGAGTTTTAAACCTCTCTTAAATGATCATATTTGGAGACATAAAAGTTATGTGATTTGTACTCTGCAGATGAGTTTCAGAAAAAAGTGGCAGGGGCTAACAATAGATTATAGTTTTTAAAATCATTTTAGCTTTTATAAATAGATTTTTTCATGTGTGTCAAATAATATTTTATTTCTCTCTACTAGAAAGTTAATTTGATCAGTTACTAAAGTTAAATAGTATTAAAAAAGAAAAAAAAATTGCATTCAAAAGAGAAAGAGAACCATAAAACCTGTACACCAGAAGTAATTTGAAATATTATATAAAAACAAAAGATAGTTCTTTTGGTAGTGACTTGTTATATTGCCCATAAAACAAAGTAGATAACATTCTTCTCAGAATTTATGAATTTACTTTTTTCTTCAAATTTTAATCTACTTTTGGCATTTAACTTTTTACATATGTTTAAATATAATTTTCTTTTTAAACTTCATTAAGCTTTGATTTAAAAATATTGTATATTAAGATGTTCAATATGTCTTGATGTACATTTTAAGGTAATTGCTAAACCCAAGATAATAGACATATATATCATCTCACACAACTACCTTTTTCTTTGCTTATTTTCATGAGAACACTTAAGATCTTCTCTTCTAGCACATTTCAAGTATTCAATAGAGCATTATTAATTATACTTACCATTCTATACATTAGATCTCCAAATCCTATTCAGTTTAGAATTGCATGTTGATAGCCTGTGAATAACATCTCCCCATTTTTCTCCAAAACAGTCCCAAGTAACTAACATTCTACTCGTTGTTTCTTTATTTTTTTCACTGTTTCTATGAGCTCAATTTTTCAAAATTCTATATGTGAGATAATTCAATATTTGTTTTTCTATGCCTGGCTTATTTCACTTAACATAATGTCCTCCAGTTGCATATATGGTGTTGTATATGGCAGGATTTCTTTCTTTTTTAAGACTAAATAACATAGCATAGTGTTTACCTATCACATATTTATTACACTTTATTCATTCACCATTGAAAAACACATTGGTTATTTTCATGTCTTCATTATTATGAATAAAAATGCAATGACCATGAGGTATATGTCTGTTGATATCTCTTTAAGATCCTGATTTCATTTCTTTTGGGTAATACGTTATTAAGTTTTCCATTTTGTAACAAGATCCTGATCTCATTTCCCTTGGGTATTATGTCATTAATCTATCAATTATCATAGTAAATACTTGTGAAACTCAACCTTTGAAGAGAAAGGCTTACAGTTCTAGAGGTTTAAGTCCATCATTATCAGTTGGCTACATTGCTTTTAAACATGATTTAAAGTAGCACATGGCATAGGAGCCTGTGGTGAAACAAAACCACTATCCCCAGTGCCAGGAAGCAGAAGATAGAAGAAGAGGAAGTATAGGGCACAGAGGTAGTACAAATCAGTGGTATGAACATGGTCCTGCTCATCCTGTGCAGCCTTAGATGTGCACTTTGTTATATAAGCATTACTGGCTGAAAGTGCGGCACATGTGCCATATTACCCAAAACCTTATATAAGAAACAGGACTGTAGAATAAATTGTTGTTCTCCTCATGATGGTGACTCTGTGCACTTTCTTCCCTCTGGTGATCTTACCCCTGAGCCCTCCTTTGCAACTGCAGATGATCTCTGACACTGGATGTAGTTGGTAGGAAGAGGTGAGTGCCCCAACACCTCTCTGCAGGAGCAAATCCAGGAGGAACAACCCACGGTGGACTGGGTGTGGCATCTGGACTCCCTGTGATTCCTAGTAGTGGAATATCTGGTGGCATGGACCCTGCCAAAGAATTTGGATGATGTATATCTCCACCACCTGAGGTCCAGAGGATGTTAGAGGTGTTGAAGCCAGACATCCCAATGGTGCACCAAGAAGCAGTCTGGATGTTCCTGGCAGTTTTGCAACACACCAGTTGTGGCATTTAGAAGTTGATGTAAAAAGTTCTCCGGCTACAGCAACATGAAGAAGACAGAGATCAACACATAGCCTCCACCAAATAAGTCTTGCCTGGCCTGAATGAGTCTGCTCTGACTTCTCACTCAAATAGTTCAGTAGGCTCCCTCTGATGCACCCACTTACTGATAAGGTAGAAAGCAGAGATAGAGAATCCTTTAGTCATTAGGGCAGGGGTTGTCAGACTCTGACAATCTACCTTCCACACCACTATGTCTCAATATATGGCTATGGAATTATGCGATTTGGCCAAACAATATAATCAAAAGATAGAGAAAATGATTTCTTCATGGCTGCTGAGCATGTAGGATTATGGGACTAATAATACTAAACTGAACCCAACTGAAATGACCCAATTGGCTAGTATAAGCACTGTGTCCTCCCTGTGGCAATGGCTGCAGGCTGTGTCTGTGACCAATGCACAAGCTGGGAATAAAACTCTCATTAACTGGCTCATTGTTACAAACCTCAAGGTTTGGAGTAATGCCAATGAGTTGATGGAGACTGCGAGTAAGTCGACTACCTATTTAGATTTAGTGTAGATCATATGTGAGAGGGGCATGCAGAAAATGATGTTTGAACATCAGTATACTAAGCCAGGCAAAGAGCCCTTTGTGGCCCATATAAAAGACTTTATACAGGTGGTTGGTCTGCAGGACACTTTAAGAACCATGGCCACCCTCCTGGACCTATATGTTGATCAGCCAATACATGTGGTCATGGTTGCACTGCCCTGGTTGGGGTACATGCAAGTTCATATGCAGGGGTACACAGACCATGTGAAAGTTATAATAGGAGGAAAAGGCTCTCAGTGGGATACAGTCCCAAGTTGCAGAAGAATGTCAGGAGACAAAGGGCCTATGAAGGTCAGCTGAAGACAGGTGTGGTTTGATCTATTGGTAGCCAGATTGGCAGAGGAGAAGATAGACGATCAGTGCAATGAAGTGCTCCAGGTGCTCTGGCAGCAGTTTCATCCTAATGAAGGAAATAATTTGAAAGATACATGTGGCTGACTTTCTCCCAGAATAGGGACTCAACTGTGGTACCAGATTAGCAGGGTAATGAGCTGACCTGAGGCTACATGTGGAATTGAATACTTACTGGTCCCCCCACAATGTGCAATACATACTGTCACTAGATGATACAGGAGAAGATAGTACTATACTCTTTAGCAACCTGAACAAGTTTACCTGACATAGGGCTGCCATAGATGGTTATGTAGGATGTCTCATTATGGTCTGACATGTCTCAGAGACTTCAGGAACTGGACATCTGCTTCCTTAGCAATATGACACTTATATGTCCTGCATAGCTAAGTATATTCTGGAGGGTTGACATGTTACAGATATTGACTGTGCAGACAACTATTGGAGCATTCCAGCTATGAGTGCATGTGATAAAGATCATCAGTACAGGACATCTCCATCATGCTTTCATGTAACTTCCCCAAGCCTCAAAGATTGTGAATGTATGGCAGTACAGGTTTCCGGGGCTGGGGGAGAGAATGAGGAAATTGGACAAATGATATTGAAGCTAGAAGAGACATATGTAATGCATCTGACTCATAGCCCATTCAACTCTCCATGTGGCCAGTGTGAAAACCTGATGGTTCTTGGTGTTTGACAGCAAACTATCAGGAGATAAAGAAAGTGACACCATCTTTGCATGCAGCAGTACCCAACATTTCAGAATTGATGAATTATCTTTGCATGAACTGGGACAGTTTCATTACATTGTAGACTAAGTGAATGCCTTTTTCTTCATTGACATCACTCCAGAAAACCAAGAACAATATTTTTTTTCCTGGGAAGGGTGGCAATGGGCAGTTTTGGTTTTGCTCCAGGGATACCTGCATAACAACACCTTCTGTTAGGGTTTGGTGACACAGGATTTAGCCTCTTGAAGGAACCTTGAGGCTGTACAGTTGCACTGCTATATTGATGCTATTTCTAACCTCTTATTCTCTTAGAGAGTTAGAAGCGGTTGCATGCAGCCTCTGAGCCTTTCTCCAAGAATGGGGGTGGGCTTCTAATGAAGACAAGGTCCAGGCACCTGGGTATTCTGTCAAATTATTGAGAGTTCTCTGGTGGAGTAAAATAAAGGTGATTTCCAAAGCAGTGATAGTTAATTACAAGTGTATGCTTGGCCATAAATGGTCATATTTGGATATTTTGGGTTTTGGGTGAACCTTTATATCCCACTTAACTGTGCTTATGGACCCCTTACATCATCTTGTTCATAAGGGGGCAATTTGAGAGTAGAACCCTGTAATGGAAAATGCATTTACTGTCACCAAGAGAGTGATGGCACAAGCACAAACTTCCCTTTACTCCACATCCTTGTCCACACTAATTTACTCTTGGATTTTTGATGTCTAAATAGGTCTTCTTGATAAAAATCAAATAGGTCTAAAATGGCCTTTTATGGTGGCTTTGATTTACATTTTTCTGATGATTAGAGATGTTGATCACCTTCTCATGTACCTGTTGGTCATTTTTATGTCTTCTTTTGAAAAATGAAACTTTAGAGCCCTTTCCTATTTTTAAATAGATAATTTGAGTTTTGAGTTAGTTGTTGTTTTGGCAATTGGATTGGTTATGTATTTTGTATGTTAGTTATTCTTCAGATATATGGTATGCAAATATTTTCTATTTTATAAATTACCCTTACTACCCTTACTACTTTGTTTTTCATTCTTTTCTTCTTCAGACAGAAACATTTCCGTTTGATGTAGATCCACTTTATTTTTGCTTTTGTTGCCTATACATTTAAGTCTATATCCAGAAAATCATTACCAAGGGTAATGTCATGAAATTATTTTCCTAGGTTTTCTTCAAGAAGGTTTGTAGTTTTAGGCTTTATGCTCCATTATTTAATTCATTTTGAGTGATTTTGTGTATAGATTAAAACAAGAGTTCAATTTCATTCTTTTCTTGTGGATAGCTAGTTTATCAAATGCTACTCATTGAAGAGAGTATCCTTTTCTCATCTTGTATTCTTGGTGCCATTGTTGATGACTGGTGCACCATGTAGATAGGACAATGGACTCTATTTGTATGCTAATGACTTTTGATTACTGCAGCTATATAATTTAAATTGAAATCAGGATTATACTTCTGATTTTGTTTATTTTTTAAAATAAATATTTTAGCTACTCTGTCTTTTGTGGTTCCATATTAATTTTAGGATTTTCTTTCTATCACTAAATGGAACATGAGAAGAAGAGAGGGGGAGGGAATGGGGTGTGAATTGGGGAAGGGTTATACGACTGTTGTGTGCATGTATGCTTCTACTATCTTGTACCTCCTTAAGATGTATAATTACAATGCACCAATTAAAAAAATAAAAAATGTTTGGGACCTTTATAAAGATTGCATTGAATCTGTAGACTGGTGTGGGTAGCGTGGATATTTTAACACACCATTCTAATCTGTGTACATGGGAAAATTGCTATTTATTTTTGTTTAATTTATATCATTAACTGCTTATAGTGTTCAATATATAGACTGTTTATCTATTTTCTTAATTTTATTCCTTTGCAATTTGTCCTCTTCTACATTACTGTAAATGAGATCATTTTCTTAATTTCTTTTTCAGATAGCTAATTGTAGGTATAGAGAATCACTGCTGATATTTTTGTTTGATATGTTGAATTTTGCCCTGGTAGGTTTTCATTTCTTTCTCTGTATATACTACAAGTTTATTTCTTTGTGTTAACTATGAGGCTTGCATAAAGCATCTAAGCATCTCATAGTTATAACAGTGTACTTTAAGGTGCTAATAAGTTTCAGTTGCATTCTAAGACTATGTTTTTACTTCTTTCCCTAATTGTGTTCTATTAATGTAATATATATAATTATAGTAATAATATATAATAATATAATAGTAATATATACATATATATTGTGTTTTCCTAAAATATTTTATAACTACATACACTTTCATGCATTTGTCTTTTAACTATTACATTATAGTAAAAAGTAGTTTATGCACCACCTTTATAGTATTAGAGTATTCTGAATTTGACTATATATTTTTCTTTACCAGTGTATTATACTTTTATGACATAAAAGTATATGATGTTTCAACATGAAGAGCTCTTCTTATAATGCCAAACTCCAAATGATGATATCCTTTTTCTTCAAATTTATTTTCCTCCTCTTCAATTCTATAGGACTGCTTAGCCAGTATAGTATTCTTGTCCTTTATTCTTTTAGCATTTTGAATATTTAATCCCACTTGCTCATGGTTGTATACTTTCAGTTGAAAAATCAACAGATAGCTTTGTGGAGTTCTCATAGAAAATGTCTCTTTTCTTTTCAAGCTTTCAAGATTTTCTCCTTATCTTTGACTTTTGATAACTTGACAAAAATATCTCTAAGTAATATTTTGGATTGACCTGTTTTGAAGTTTTTATAAGCTTTCTGAAACTGAATGCTCATATTCATACCAAGATTTACAATGCTTTCAGACAATATTTCTATAAGTAAAATAACCTAAACCTTTCTCTCTTCTCTTTCTTAGACCCCATAACTGGAATATTCATACTTTGATTGTATGTTATAATTTCCTATGTTTTCTCTACTTTTTATTTTTGTTCTTGACGTTGGTAATTGTACTTGACTGAGTTCATTAATTCTTTCTTATCCATATTTAAGTCTTAAGTTGAAACCTCTGTTGATTTTCTTTTCAGGTTTGTAATTTATTCAGCTCTAAAATTTTTATTAGTTATTTGTTTCTAATTATCTGTCAACTTTCTAATTATGTTCATTCATTGTTTTCCTTACATTATTATGCTCATTATCTGTATTTTTGTACAACTTACTGAGCTTCTTAGAATGACTATTTTTAATTTCTAGGCAACTCATATGTATATAATTATTTGGACTCAATTACCAGAATCTTATTAGTTTCCTTTGGTGGTTTCACTTTTACCAGATTCTGTACTATTGTGTAGCCTTGCATTGGTGGTTATGCATTTGGAGAAGTAAACATTGCTCCCTACCAGTCTTTACAGACAGATTTCAGCAAAGAAAAATTTTCTTCATTAGATCTCTGAGCTGAAAGGGCTGGTGCTAGAATAATAATTGAAGAGGATTGGGTCTAATAATGTGGCTGCTATGTCCACAGTGGTATCTATAGGTAGTAAGCATGTTCCTAGAAGCTACAGTAGGCACATATGTGATCTGGCCCCTACATATTCTGTATTACCTTCAACACCTTGATCCATGAGACTGGCACTGGATAAAACATCAGCTTCAGAGTTTGCAGACAGTGGAACCACCACCAAGAACATGGATGAGTGTGGCTTCCTGCAATTTGCTGAGAGGGTTCCCAATGGATGACTTGGTGGGTTCCCATTCAGACTGCTGCCCCAGTCTGTAGCTGAGAGGGGCTATAGTCCACTCACATGTGTGGCTGAGGGTCCATAATTAATCCTGTGAATTTCAGGTTTGTCTCAGGAGTTCTAAATAAGTGTTTCTCCTGGCAGCTTCCTTGCAGGCAAGCTTGCTGTAAGATCATAGCTGGGAAGGGCTGGATCTGATTTATAGGGTCACTTAAAGATCCAAAGTGGGACTGAAGTCAGTTAACTTAGCTTATAGGGGCACGGTGGTTGAATGTGTGTCCACGTAGGTCATGTGAGGGTAGCACTTCTTCAGCCACAGCTAAAAGGGACTGGACTCATGATATCTAGGGTCATTTGAAAATGGATGGGGTTGAGATTTGAAATCTCATCCTAAAGGAACCAATATATAAGACTCCTATCAGTTCAGTGAGTGGGCTGGATTGCTTCCAGATTGCAGCTGAGAAAGTCCTGATTTGAAAAAGGATCTCTTTAATATCTGCAATAAGACAGGACAGAAAGTTCCTTTCAATGCTATAAATGGGCAAGTCTCTCTGTATGGTCTTTGTGTCATCAAAGGGGATCACAGTTGAGCATCACTAGAATTGAATTACAGGATAAATTTCAAGTCTGCAGATCACAGGATGGATCTGTCTGCTGTGGTAGTAGCATGCATGATTCTTGCTGTACCATGATATACAGATGGCTTCGGTAGCAATATCTGAGTCAATTAGAACTCTAAATGAGCCTATCTAAGAGTGAGGCCGTTTCCAGATCTGATGCCTACACCACAACTGGCAGGTCCGCTCTCACACACTAACTCTCCTAAGTGATGAGATCAACTAAGTTTAAAAACTAATCTAAGTCCCAAGTCTCTCAGAAACACATTTTTGCCCAAGGATGGCAGTAAGATTATTGGTGTGTTGGAACATGATTAGAAAAGCTCCTATTTGACCATCTTGCTGACATCACTGTTGATTGGGTTTGAATTTCTCATATTTAAGGTTTTTTTTAATAATCTAACATATGATATTTCTTAGAAAAAATTTCATGGGAACTTGAAGAGAATGTGTATTCTCTTGAAATATTCTGGATATACTTGTCTGGTCCATTTGAAGTTGATTTCAAATCCAATATTTGTTTTATTCAAATCCTTTTGGGATGTTGTATTCATTGTTAAAAGTAGAGAATTGAAGTCTCCTACTACTATTCTACTGCTGTGTATTTTTTTCCATTCATAGCTGTTAATATTTGCGTTATATATTAGGTATTGTTTTGTTGGATGCATACATATTTACAATTGTTGTATCATTTTGCAAAAGTAACCCCCTTATTATTATATAATAGCACTCTGTCTCTTTTCATAGCTTTTGACATAAAGTCTATTTTAAAGTCTTAGACTATGTGGCCATTGCTGAGTTCTGAGCATTGGTTGCTGCACATCTATACCTCTCCTTCCCATCTTCCTTCAGGTCTTCAGTCATGATGATTCCCTCAAGTCTTCTGGATGGGGCAAGAAAGAGGTAGGACTCTGGGATTCCTCCCACACAGGGGACCTGGACTCTCACTTCTACACTCTTATATTCTCTGTGGGAAGAATTGTGGACCAAAGGGATCTCCCTTGGCACTGAGTGTCACTTTGGGCGAGGGGTGATATGGTTAGATAAAACGGTTCCTACCATTTTAAATGTGCCTATTCTGGATTCTTTTCTCCAAAATATGCTGTAAGTTCTCTGCTAGGTTCTTGGAGAATCACAAAACAACTCTAACCTATGAGTGTTTTTCAGAATTAATGACTCTGGGAAGATGATAATAGAGAAGTTCTATTTCACCATCTTGCTGACAGTTCTGATTTGGGTTTGAATTCAGCAAGAAAACTCCATGCCAAAATAGAAAAGTCCAGTTGTTTATTGAATATAGCTGCCCTTACAACTATAACCTTTAAAACTTAAATTGTATAGCATACATAGTTCAAAATTAATACAACACATCATTCTGTAATGTAATTTTTTTGGTGGAATATCTTACTCTAATAAAAATAAATTCTGGTTTTTTTGGTGGTAGTACTGGGGCTTCAACACAGGAGGATATCTCTCCAAGCTATATCTCCAGCCTTTTCATAATTTTTTTTAATTTATTTTTTTCTTGTAGTAATTCATGCAATATAGCATACATCTTTGTTAAGTACAAGTTGTTAACAATATATTTGCACACACTTCTCATTTGACCCCTTCCCCAATTCCCACCCCATTCCTTCCCCCTCCCTCCCTCTCAGGTTCAGTTCAGTGAGTGACCTTGATATGATTGTGTAAGTACATCATGTGCCTTAGGGTGTCCCTCTGCCCCATGCATCCACTACAATTAAATCAACTTCTTCGTTTATCGAGGGTCTCTCCTTTTCATCTGGAGACTCTCCTATGCCCCATCTTCTCCCTAGCATCCACATATTAGGGAGAACATATGCTTCTTTACTCTTTGTGACTGACTAATCTCACTTAACATAATGTTTTCCAGTTGCATCCATTTCCCAGCAAAGAACATGATTTTGTTCTTCTTTATGGCTGAGTAAAATTCCATTGTCTACATATCCCATAGTTTTGTAATCCATTGATCTGTGGATGGACACCTTGGCTGTTTCCATAGTTTGGCTATTGTGAATTGAGCCGCTATAAACATAGATACACATGTATCGGTCTGATAGTTTGGTTTCCATTTTTGGGTATATACCCAGTAGTGGTATTGCTGGGTCATATGGTAGGTTCACTCCCATTCATCTGAGGAGCAATTCCACTCACAATAGCACCCCCAAAAATAAAATACTTAGGAATAAACCTAACCAAGGAGATTAAAGTCCTCTATAAGGAAAATTATAGAAAGCTGAAGAAAGAAATAAATGAAGACCTTAGGAGATGGAAGGACCTATCATGCTCTTGGATAGGCAGAATAAATATCATCAAAATGGCCATCCTCCCAAAACTAATCTACAAATTCAGTGCAATACCCATGAAATTGCCAAGGATGCTCCTCACAGACATAGAAAAATCAGTCCTTAAATGCATCTGGAAAAACAAAAAGCCCAGGATAGCCAAAGTAGTTCTTAGCAGTAAAAATCATGCAGGAGGCATCACAATACTTGACTTTAAACTCTACTACAAAGCCACAGTAATAAAAACAGCATGGTATTGTCACAAAAACAGATACATAGACGAATGGAGTAGAATAGAAGACTCAGAAACAGACCCACAAACTTACAGTCAATTGATTTTTGACAAAGGAGCCAAAAATATACACTGGAAAGAAGATAGATAGCCTCTTTTTTTTTTTTTTTTTTGTGGTATTGGGGATTGAACTCAGGGGCATTCTACCTCTGAGCTATACCCCCACCCCTATTTTTTATTCTTCTTTTATTTTGAAACCGAGTCTCACTAAGTTGTGGAGTGCCTCACTTCCTCACTAGGTAGCTGAGGCTGGCCGCGAACCCAGATCCTCCAGTCTCAGCCTCCCGAATGCTGGGATTACAAGCATGCGCCACCACGCCCGGCTAAAGATAGCCTCTTTAACAAATGGTGTTGGCAAAACTGGTTAAACATATGCAGGAAAATGGAAATAAACCCCACTTTCTCACCCTGCACAAGAGTCAACTCAAGGTGGATCAAGGACCTGGAAGTCAGACCGGAGACCTTGCAGCTACTTGAAGAGGGCATAGGACCAACACTTGAACACATAGGCACAGGTAAAAACTTTCTCAACAGGACCCCAAAAGCACAAGTAGCTCAAAGGAAGATCAATGCATGGGATTGCATGAAACTGAAGAGTTTCTGCAGAGCATAGGAAACTATCAAGAACCTCAACAAAGAGCCTACAGAGTGGGAGAAAATTTTTGCCAGTTACACTTCAGATAGAGGTCTAATATCTAGGATATACAAAGAACTCAAGAAAATCACAACTAAGAAAGCAAATAACCCAATCAAAAAATGGGCAAAGGATCTAAATAGACACTTCACAAAAGAAGAAATACAAATGACCAATAAATATATGAGGAAATGTTCCACATCATTGGCAATCAGAGAGATGCAAATCAAAACTACCCTGAGATTTCACCTAACTCCAGTCAGAATGGCAATCATAAAAAACATGAACAACAACACCTGCTGGCGAGGGTGTGGAGAAGTGGGAACCCTAATACATTGTTGGTGGGATTGCAAACTTGTGCAACCACTGTGGAAAACAGTAATTTATTTTTTTAATTTTAAAACAGGGTCTTGCCAAGTTGCTGAGAGTCTCACTAAGTTTCTGAGGCTAGTATTGAATCTGTGATCATCCTGTCTCAGTCTCCCTCTCAGGTAGTGACCTGGCCTCAATATTTCAAATTATTTTGTTATTTCAATCTAATATTGAATAGCAATGCCATAAATATTTGTATTCTCTGGGAACTCAAACTATGTAACAAAATAGATATTTTTACCATAAGCAATTCAGGAGCCTATAACTATACTAAACATAGTTATAGGCTCCTGAGCAGTTTGTGTTTTCATGTTTTTATGGAACATATTCTTCTGTCCATGTAAAAATCTAAGATAGATCTAGAGTCTTGGCTGTAGGCAGGTAATTAACATAGCAAGAATTCTTCCTAAGTAAAATTTCAACTTTATACCGTGTTTTATCAGGAGAAAGTAAATGCCAGTTTGTCTTATCCCTAGAGATGTTTCATTGTTCAGTTAAGCTAGTGACTGCTAGATCTATCGTTTGTAAGTGTCCATTTTCTATCTTTTAATTAGTGATTAGTACATGAGGTTATAATTTGACAACAGAAAGTGACTTATTACTCAGTACCCTTTCTACTAATAATTTTAAGCTTTATAAGCTGAGCTTCACCTGAATTTATGATTACACTAATGGTGGTAAAATGAAGATTTCTGACATTTCCTTCTAGTTATATTTATTAGCAGCTATTACTCTATAAATAATCATTGTGAAATCATCACCTTCTTTATTTAAATGTGTTATAGTTAATCACATTAATGATTCTCTTAGTGCTTAAAATATCTCAAATGTGTGCTGTGGGAGCCTCCTTAAATTCTCTCCTGTGTCCTTTTGACATTACTCATCTTCCTTTTGTTTTTGTTTGTTTGCATTCTTGAACAATAAAATACGTAGATTCATCTTGTACTTGTCCTGCTTAGACAAGAAAATAGTCATTTCTTCAGGCAGAGTTGAATATTTTTAAAGGGTAATGGTATTTAAACACGAATGGTGTTTGAATTTTTTTTTTTTTTTTTTTTTTTTGGTGGGAGGAGACTGGATATTGAACCCAGAGCATTCTACCTCTGAGATACACCTGGCTTATTTTATTTTATTTTTAAACATAGTCTCACTAAATTGCTGACTAACCTCTAACCCACAATCTTCATGTCTCATCCCCCCAAGTTCTGGGATTACAGGTGTGTGCCACCATAAAATGATATTTAAAGACAATGGTATCTGAACACTACTACTGACCTCAGTGCTAGTTGTATATTTACTATTGGTGTGTCATTGCTTTTACTCTTTGGAGTACTCATTTTTGTTAATGCACAATTCAAATTATTATACTTTGTCCTAATTATTTTTGTTATATCTGTCTCAGTATTCATTGTAAGAATAATGAAAATTCTAATTATAGTAACTTATTCCAAAAACATTTATATGATATAAATATATTTATATGATGAAATTCAGATATTTATATTTTTTGTTCTGAGTAAATTTAGATCATGGAAAACAACCTAAACACAATCTCTGTTTTCAAGAACATTTATTATAATCATGACTAAGACAGGTTCTTTATTCATTAACACTCCATGCAAACTTTATATAATTTTTTATATTTTAAGGCACAGAGAGAGAGAGAGAGAGAGAGAGATTAATACAACCTGGAAAGATGGTTTGGCAATCAATTTACCAGGAAGGTTATGTCAAGATCTCAGATCCAGGTCAGTTTTGAGTCTGTCCCAGGTCTTCAGGTTTGACCTTAACCAGTGCTCAACTTGAAGCAAAGGTGAGGAATTGACTGATGGCTTGGAGCAAAGCTGTCTGAGTCAGGATTCAATCTCATTATCAGTGGTTGGAATGGCAAAGTGGCAAGGTTCCATGGCAGAAGAAGCTGTGTGTTTTTAGTCTCAGGTGCTGACAATTATAATCCTCAGATTGCTAGGGACTCTACATAATTTTCAATGTGTCCTGGTCAAAAAGCCTCAAGTCTGTGTGTTGTCTATCAGGTATTGGGCATTGCATCTGTGTCTAGTGTCTGTGAGTTGCTCTTGATACCCTGCGTGTGTTGTGCTACACCTATGTGTGCTGTGAGAGTTACACTTCCACATTGGATGTCATGTGGGAGTCATGCCTGGGTGTGCTTTGAGATTTAAGTTCCTCTTTGACTTTAATGGAGCCTTTTTAAAAAAATATGTGCTACATATTCTTTTATATACAAATGTCTTTCAGTGTCCATGAGGATAAGTTTCGGGAACCCTGCAGATACTAAAATCTGTGGATGGTCAAGTACTCTATTCAAAATGGTGTAATATTTACATGTAAACCATACACATCTTTCCTTATACTTTAAATCACCTCTAATACAGTGAAAACACTATGTGAATATTGTATTGAAAAAATCTGCACATGTTTAGGAAAGATGTAATTTTTAAATTATTTTTATTTACATTTCCCTGGTTTATTAAATCAATGGATTCAGAATCCACAGATAGGAAGGATTGAATGTTCATATAATAGTTTTAAAATTACAATATGAATAGTATTACCAAAATCATGACAGATAACAATTTATGTATTTAGAAAATACTTTATGAAAGATAGTCACAGAACTATGCTCCAAATTAATTTAAATAATTACTTTAGGTAGTAATTTTAAATGTCATACATATTTAATTTATTTGACTTCCTGTTCACTCAATTTTATTCAATTCAATTTAAAATTTTCCTTTGAATGTGACTTTATTTGAATAGGTAAAGTATGTGTACCTTTGTATGTATATATTCATATTATAATGAGATATTTAAAGAAATTTAGTGCCTTATTTCTTTTCCCTTAAACTATTCAAATATGCTACAATTACACTAAGCATTATGACTAATTATTTAATACATTACTTTGTACATGTGTTGTTTCCTATTTATTTAGACATTTCTCTACAGATTTTTGGTTCAGAAGACCCATGCATAGAAAATTTTTTCAAATATTTCTAGTTTAATCTGCATAGGCTTTACACTATTTTGTATTCCTATTGGCAATAGATAAGTTTATTTTCTGCAGTGTTTTCATCAGCTTTTTCATTGCTGGGACCAAAAATACCAGACAAGTACAACTTAGAGGAAGAAATATTTATTGAAGCACAGTTTTAGAGATTTCAAAGGTTTCAGTCCATAGTTGGCCAGCTCTAAGGGGTATGGTGGAAAAGAAGCCGCTCTCACCTCATGATGGCCAGAAAGCAGACAGAAAAAAAGAGAGACCAGGAACAGATACAGTCCCAAAGGCCATATTCCCAGTGACCCACCTCCTCCTGCCATGCCCCACTAAGAACATGGGTGCATTCTCTAACACAATCTGTTCTGGGGATCCCTTAATATCCAAAACATAACATCTAGCTTTATCAACAGTGTGTTATGAGTTTCCTTTTGTTGCCAAACTTCAGGTCAGAAATGGCATCTCAAAGTACTTTAATCAATAACCAAAGTAATGAAAGAGTGTACAATACTTCAGGCAGTAAGTTCTAGGATCAGAGCCAAAAAAACATACCCTTTCTTACTTTTATTCATGGTGCTTGCTCTGGTTAACTTTTTAAATGAAATTTACCTAACCCCAAGTTTAAAAAAAAAATGACAAAACACTCTGTAATGGAATAGAACTATCAAGAGATTGTTAGTAGTTAGAAAAAATTAATAAAGTTTTTTAATTGTTAATATTTTGCAAAGGGCCTCTTATGGGCAATTCTTTTTTTTTTCTTTTTTGCGGTACTGGGGATTGAATTCAGGGGCATTCTACCTCCGAGCTACACCTCCAGCCCTATTTTTTTATTCTTTATTTTGAAACCGAGTCTCACTAAGTTGCGGAGTGCCTCACTAAGTAGCTGAGGCTGGCCGCGAACCCGGATCCTCTGGTCTCAGCCTCCCGAATGCTGGGATTACAAGCGTGAGCTACCATGCCCGGCTTGGGCAATTCTTATAAATTTTGTACATCTAAAGTTGATAAATTATGAATAGAAAAGACATCAGACACTAGGACCAGATAGCTATATACATTGACAATGTGTCCACTACTCATATCAACCATTGGGGAGTGGAGAAGAGAAAGCTTACATTAACATTCACTTACTTTTTAAAAATGATATATTTAAATAAAAACATAATTACTTTATACTAAAATATAAGTATGATGTCCAACTAAGTATAATGAAAATATGAGACCTTGATAATTACATAATGTGCAGGTCAAGAATTGAATAATGATACTGATATTGGATATGGGATATGTTTTTACTTCCCATATTCTTTCACTGATCTACAGTTGTAGACCAATATGATTCTATCAAATTCAGAATGACAGGATGCTGATCTATCATTTTAACATTCCCATGGGATTACAAAATAAATAAATCAAAGTTAAAAAGATTCCAAATTTTGGGCTTTTAGTACAAAAGACTTATGAAATCACTCACCTCAGACCATATTAAGAAACTATATGATTAAATCATTCTACAAGACTCTAATGTATCACTAGCAGCACATTTATTTTACCCCAAAAGGAAGTGGCATCACTGATCTATAGTCAGGCACTTGGGGGCAGTAGTGTTCCTCTCATTCTGTGTTGTTCTAAGATTTCATTGTATTTTACTACTTATTTTTAGGATTTTTCTACATTGATATTTAGACTTTACACATTAAAATAAGAAAAAAATTTTAAATGTCTTTCCATGATGTAGATGAACTTACATATTATGCTTAATGAAATAAGATTACTTATCCATTGAATAGTTTGACCAAAATAATCTTATTTATAGAATGAAACTGAAAGTAGCTGTTTGTAATTTAGAAATAAGCAATACAAATTTCTTATGCATATGTGAGAAAAAAGAAAATTTGAAAAATATACCATATAACTTAAGACATCATATCTTGAAGAAAGAAGTTTAATTAGTCATATAACCATGAGATTGTATGCAATTTTAATAATGTAGCAAGGATTTTGGTACCAGTTAAAATCTAGGAACAAGTCATTAAAATTCAGAAACTGTACAAATTTAAATTTGTTTGGCAAAAACTAACAATTTCACAATTTTAAATAATGTTAAAATGGATTTTAAAACAAATATCTTATATATTAAATTAAGAAAATTTAATATATTTTTAAGTTCAATGCTAGTGTTATGTAGAAAAGTAGAATAATTGAAAATTATTTAATGTATATTTTTCCAACATAACTCATGTTTGTTAGTCATAATTTTTCCTGTACCATTTCCATTTTGTTCTTTTGATTTTACTTCTACTACTCACTAATTAATGAATAAAATGAAATGTTAGCATTTGAAAGAACATGTTGTAAATTTCAAATAAATCAATATGCAGCAAAACAGTAGATATATGTGTATGCCTATATGTATGTATGTATGTATGTATGTATCTGTCTATCCATCTGTCTAGCTATATATCTAGCTATCATTATATATCTGAAGGCCCCATTAATAGAAAGAACAATGACTTTTGACCATCTCAAAGGCTATATTATATTTATTACATTTAGAATCATATAATTATCTTTCATCGATGGGCTTCTGGTCTACTAGTTGAGAATGAAACAGAGATGTTACTATTATTTTTTTAGTATTATTACTAGTAATAATAATCTTAGCATGAAAATATACATGCTGTTATCATTCAAAATAAAAATTGAAATATTTTTTTAAAATGTGTGATTTATGTACCATTCTATAAAAGTCCTCAGTCTCTTCTTTAGCTGATTGTATCATATTTTTGACAACTTCAGTTCCACAGTATTTTCAAGTGTTTAATGGATACAATTTGTTCATTTATTTTCTTTAGCTTTAAAAGACTGAAAATCTCCTTAAAAGTATAAAAGAAATATATAACAGTAGAGGTTTTTATTGCTACAAGTGGATTGCATACAAGTAGAAAAACAATGATTTGACATCTAGTCATGTATCCAGGTATCCATAAGAGTGCATATCCTTCTGCTTTTGTAAATGGGGAAAAGATCATGTTTTCAGAGCAAAGACAACTAGGAAAATGTCTCAGCTACAGATTAAGTGATGGATTTATCTCTCAATATAAAAGCAAATAGAAAATGCTCTATTCTTTGATAAGCCTAAACCTCCCATTCTGTAAAACACAAAATAATAATTATAAACAAAAGGTCATCAACTTGATCTAATTATAAACAAAAGGTCATCAACTTGATCATCGCATTAATCCCACTGCCTGGTTTTCCAAGCACAGTTAAACTTTCCACATACATTGCTTGCAAAACTGAAAAAATAAGTTAACCCATTTTTTATTATGCAATGCTACACACACACACAATCTATAAAACTGAAGCAAACAAAATAAGAATAACTATGAATCTCCAACTTCATTCCTAGCCAGAATAATGGTCTCTCAAATAAATTGCCCTGCAAATACTGCAGAAATAAACTGTACCCACTGCTGGCACATGCATGATAAGTGAAGAAAGTGTCTTCAGTTTTAAATACAATAAGTTAAACCCCACATCAAGAGAAACATTTCCCAAGACTTAGGTAATATTGTTATTTAAAAAAGTAACATAATGAGAATAATTTTAACTCTAAGATATATTTGGGCTGGCACAAGTGACAAGTAGTTACTTTTGTTTTCTTTAAAAACATGGATAATATATATGTATATATAAGCTTTTAAGTATGTTTAACTGGGAAGAACTAATTATTATAAAACTCTCACAACAGAATTGAAATGTCTATCTACATTATGAATACACAAAGTGACATAATTATTTCTACATTACTTAACTATCATTTCATTTCAGAGACCTGTTCATTCCCAATTTCAATAAGAAAAGTTCTTTTTCATATTTCCTTAGCAGAATTAGGTGTTAGAATTTTTGCAACATGGAAAAACTAAGTGATGGAGATGGATAGTACTACTGCTACAAACTCAGAGATTATGGTGAAATTGTCTTCTAAAAAATATGTAAGACTGAAAGAAATAAGGAAAACAAATAGAAATATTTTCAAATATAAATTGAAGAAACAAGGGGATATATTTGCTGGTGATATATGAAAGACAACAGAAGATTCAAATCTAGATATGGACACTAAGGGTATAATACTAAGTTCTAAAACCTATATAGAGGCAGGAGGCCAAAAATTAGCTATCCCCAATAAATCCATTATTGAAAAGAAAGAAAAAAAACACATGATAGGTGACAAAATATAGATCAAATAAAATTATAATAATTCTATGAGAATTTTTTTTAAAACTTCACTAAATATTTCAATTCACCATGTTTTAAGTATTCTTGAAAGCTTCAAAGAGATATTTGTTAGAATTTCCCCAGTTTATTAAGGAATTTCCAGTCTTCCAGCCATTGCGAGAATAAGACTATTTACTATTTATTATTTTGTCCTCTAACATGTAATCTTACATAGGATTTCCTTTGGTGCAATTGATCTGGGAATTCCCATGTATTGGTTATACAAGCATTTCACATGTACAGCATGTACTTACACATGTAAATGACATAGGTAATGAATTTATACATGACTAATTTGTGTGTCATCTCTTTTAGGTAATGTTTAAAAGAGTACTTAACTAAATGCTTTTTTAACTTCTTCTCTCAACTACATCATTATCTCAATGAAGGAGTGTTTAAAGATATATTTTGACTCACTCCAAGGTTAAAGATTTAATTCAAGATATAGATGAGTCTTTCATAATATCTCTATAATCACATACTATAGCTTCAAAATATAATTCAAATATGACTTTTAATCCATAACAAGCCCATTTCATTAATTAAAAGCATTATATATGGAAATTACACAATCTTAAATTATTAATGATTATCACCTATTTAATGTATATTTTTCATAATCAATGAAATTAGAATCATGCTGTGTAATGTTTTACTTGCATTAGTAGACCATATTCAATTGTAAATGGAAATTAAATAACTATGATTAGCCTACAAAAGGAATTAATGGCCATTCCTACAGGAAAACTAGTGAGGCTAATTTTGAAATGACTAATTTTGTAAATATATCATGGAGCTCTATTTCATTTTATTCACCTAGCTGCTATAGATTTATTTTGCCTTATTCTACAGAAATTTTATCCATTAATTGCAGCATTTACAGATTTATATAATCCATTCTTACAGTATGCAATCTCTAAAAGATATGATTTTCTCCCTGTCCCATTCTCAGAGTATAGGATAATAATTGTTCTGTCCTCTCTGGTTACTTTGCACATATCCAAATAGACCCCACAAACAAAAGCTTGATAACAATTTGAGTGTTGGAAAAATACCAGGTGATTTTCCTAGAAAAGAAGGTGAAGGTCCACATGGAGCTCCTCCAAGGACCTCTTGCATCCACCTTGCATGTCCCTGGGAAACTATCAGGGGAAAGTTTCTCATCACCTCCCAGCCTCTGGTGAGGTATGGGGCTCTCTGCAAACAGTTCTTAGAAAAGAGCTACAGAATATAAAACAGTTTCATTCTAGAAAGAACTCCTCTGCAACAGGTCATCTCACAACTCACATGGCTATGTGCCCCTTTTTATTTTTGTGCCATCCCTGTTAGTGTATGGGGTAAGAATCATGAGGATCTGGCATTTTGCACTTCTTCTGATTGTCTAAGCAACAAATTGCCTAATGTACAAATGACTATCTCAATCAATCTTCATTAATGAAAACAATTGAGCCTGGGCCATGACCTTGCCTTGTCCTATATGTATTTAACACAAAGATATAATGTCCATGAAAGTGAAAGAAAAACAAAACAAAAACTTTTCATAATGTGAAGAAGACATTCAAAAATTTTGGAAAACAGAAATACTGAATAACATGTAGTATACCAGTTTATTTTTTAATTCCACACAACTTTTTCACATATTAGTTTTATGTTGGCACCATAACAAAGACCAGAGATTCAGTGGCTTAACACACAACACAGATTTATTATTTTAGAGTTCTGCAAGGTAGAAATCACACAGATGTTTTGCTGGATTTGCTCTGGAGGGAAATCTACTTCCTTGCCCTTTCTTTATTAACTCATGGTTCTCTTTTCCTACTTACAGAACCAATAATATTTCATGTACCTGAAAACTCTTACATTATTACATCTTTCTCATTACAGTTGAAAGGATTTCCTGCTTTTAGAACTCAATATATTTAGATTGGACATATACAGATAATGATAATTCAGGGTAACCCCCCCACACCATGTTTAAAAGGCCTTAGTATCATAACATATACACAGTACCTTTTGCCATGTAAAATGACGTATTCATAGATTCTAGAGATGAAAACAGAGACATCTTGGAGAAGTTCTCAAATGTCTAAAAATAAATATTTGTAGTTATGCTTGCTAAACTTGGAATGCTAGTGGGAGAGGATAAAATTAGTCATGAAGTCACAGTTCTAGAAGCCATAGGAGAAACCTACTAGGAATGCACATTAACAGTTACTGGTAGAAATCATGAAAACTGAAGTCTCATGATCATTAGGAAAGGCAGAAGAGCAGATGGGCTATTCAAAACTCAGGAAGTGGCCTCTCATGCAGAGATCTGATGAAAAAGGCCTGGCTTTCAAGAAGAAAACCAACAGGCAAACTAAATAACTAAACAACAGGCAACTAAGGAACTGGAAAAGCTAAAATTTTATAATTGAAGACATTCAAGTCATCCTAGGAACCACAATATTCCATGAATTCTAGCCCCATCCTGTCTCTGAACCATTAAAAATACTTAGGTGCTTTGAGAAAAACATAGATCAGTCCCCTAAGAAATTCTGTGGTAACAACATAAATATTGACAAGAAACATTGATCTGATCACTCCACAAGGGATTTGCCACTCACTATCTAGCCAGGTAACTGACTAGATTTTGGCACCAGTTGTAGTAGGAAATATTATTTCCCTAGACTGATCCTATCAGGAGACAAATGGAGTCCTTACCAAACACTTTCTTGTAATTTAGCATTGCCTTAAAATCAACCTGTATATATTTATTCATTCCTGGAGAGTAGTTATTTTTCAAATTTGTTCATGTTGTGATATTCTTTGAAAATAACCAAAATTGACACCACCTCTTAGGACAAAAGAATGAGCGTTCTTTTAGCAATAGGAAACCAGCTGGCAATTCTGACTGTCAAACACACTTTCCTGCACTAAGGGTTCAACATCACAGGTCTCTAAACCCAGCCACAGCAGTGTGGTTTGCACACTGCCTGGAAAATCCCATCTGCAAAGAGCTGGAATTGATTCGCTCAGCAGCTAGCACCATTGTGTCACATTGCCAACCCTAAAACAGGTTGTAAGATGCCTCCTACAGAAATGTCTAAGTCCTTGTCTATATATAACATACATTTAATATACAGCTGCACCTATTTGGGTGCCATATCACTTGCAGAGTTGATGTTCACTTAAAGTAGGTTATACAGTGGTTTTGTTGGAAGCATCCATTCTAATTCATAAGCATCAATTTCCTGGGAAGTTTCTTTGGTTAACCTGAGGTTGGATATGTTAAATATCACTCTAGCCTCAAAAATACAGTGAAATAGGCAGGCATTTTTATTCCTTACATATTGCTTTAAATTACTCTTTTTGACTGAGTAAATTTAAATTAAACTTAATATGATATGGCTTGAGACACTCACTATGTTAACATTAAGTCATAGATATCTATTGTTTTTATTGAAGATGAAGTTAAGAACACATCCTCTTCATTGGACTGCCACAGCTCCTTAATAGCTGGATCTTGAGCAAGGCTCAGTCCACTGGAGTCCTGCAAGGCAGAGAGAGGACTCAAAAAAGGAATGTGTGGCATATCCAACTTTGCATTATTATATTCTGGAAATTTTGGATGCTGTGGGTTTTGCTTTTACATTAATTATGAAGGAAAATTTCTTAGAAACATGTGACCTGATGGATAGTGATCTCTTAGCTGAAAAAACAGTGCCTCGAGACAACCCATAAGAAATTCATTAACCACATACAAATATTAGTCAGGAAACGGGCTTTGCAAGCTTAGTTACTAAACAGCCTTATGTTCCCTCTCAGCACACAAGTATAGAAACAAAATAAATGAGCCAAAGAGATTTAGGTCTACTATTTTTTTTTTAATTTTTTATTGTAGTAACTCGTGCAATATAGCATACATCTTTGTTAAGTACAAATTGTTAACAACATATTTGCACACAATTCTCATTTGACCCCTTCCCCGATTCCCTCCCCATTCCCTCCCCCTCCCTCCCCCTAAGGTTCACTTCAGTGACTGACCTTGATATGATTGTGTAGGTACATCATGTGCTTTAGGGTGTCCCTCTGCCCCATGAATCCACTACAATTAAATCAATTTCTTTGCTTATCGAGGATCTCTCTTTTTCATCTAGAGACCCTCCTATGCCCCATCTTCCCCCTAGCATCCACATATTAGGGAGATCATATGCTTCTTAACTCTTTGTGACTGACTAATCTCACTCAACATAATGTTTCCCAGTTGCATCCATTTCCCTGCAAAGAACATGATTTTATTCTTCTTTATGGCTGAGTAAAATTCCATTGTGTACATATCCCATAGTTTTGTAATCCATTCATCTGTGGTTGGACATCTTGGCTGCTTCCATAGTTTGGCTATTGTGAATTGAGCT
The DNA here is from genome assembly GCA_004027655.1 of Graphiurus murinus. NCBI lineage: Eukaryota > Metazoa > Chordata > Mammalia > Rodentia > Gliridae > Graphiurus > Graphiurus murinus. Next base: position 89,159 of record PVLC010004062.1, read on the forward strand.
GCTATAAACATAGATACACATGCATCATTCTGATAATTTGGTTT